>CAUYON010036617.1:0-94187 GCA_963573935.1 Arctocebus calabarensis
TGCCAATTCACCACTGCTCTCATCTCCCGAGCTCTCATGCTTGTTAGAAGAGCCAAATCACTCTCCACGCCCTTTCTACCCAGGTGTTCTGTTATTGAGCCATACAGGTATTTCTTATAACTCTCACTCCTAGTCATAGGCTATATGGGCTGCAACAAATAGCATAGTGATTTATTTCAAGTATTATGTCCTGCACATAATTCTAGTCTAGATGTGCTAGACTTTTCTGAGGGGTAGGACAGTAGGTTGCTTACACTGCTGTCACCACAAACATGTGGGTAATGGGCTACACTTCCATGTTATGGTGGCTAGCACGTCAATGCCTCTAGGAATTTTTTAGCTCCATTATAATCTTATGAAACCATCACTGTATGTGAAGTTCACCATTGACCAAAAGGTCATTATGCAGCTCATAACTGTATTTATACTTAAAATTCTTCTCTCATAGACAACATATATTTGGGTCTTGTCTTGTTTTCCATTCTAGTAATCTTTGTTTTTAAGGTCAATATTTGTTCCATTCGCATTTCGTATAGTTATTTATATGGTTGGATTTGAGGATGGGGTTTTTAATTGTGCTGTTTGTCCCCACTGCTTTTTTCCCTCTGTTCCTGCTTTCCTGACTTATTTTTTTTTATAATTTTATTGAATCATAATTCTGTACATTGGTGCAATCATAGGGCATGATTCATATACATTCAGAAATGTTTTGATCGTACAGATAGCCTTCTTCAGATGGCATTTTCTTGATCACTATATAAAGACATTGATACTCTACATTTAATAAGTTTCACCAGTACCCTGCTAAGATGCACCGTAGGTGTGATCCCACTACTTGCTCTCCCTCCACCCATACTCCTCCCTCCCCTCCCCTCCCTTTCCCCTACCCTGTATTCCAATGCTATAATTGGGTTTTAGCCTTCATATGAAAGCTATAAATTAGCTTCATATTAGGGCTTAATAGTTTTGAATTGTAACATTGGATCATGCACATTAGGTAAGTTCCTTCCCTCCTCGTATATCCCCCCTCCCCTCCCCTCTCTCTCTTCTTCCCTTCTACTTTCTGGACTTTAGTTATGTTTTGCCATTCATATGAGTGTATAGGTGATTATATGTTGATTTCATAATAGTATCGAGTACATGGGATACTTTTTTTTCCATTCTAAAGATACTTTACTAAGAAGAATATGTTCTAGCTCCATCCAGGTAAACATAAAAGATGTGAAGTCTCCTCCTTTTTTATGGCTGCATAGTGTTCCATGGTACACATATACCACAATTTGTTAATCCATTCACAGGTCAATGGGCACTTGGGCTGTTTCCATGTCTTGGCGATTATGAATTGGGCTGCAATAAACATTCTGGTGCAAATGTCTTTGTTGTAAAATAATTTTTGACGATCTGGGTATATTCCTAGTAGAGGAATTCCTAACAGTAGATCTACTTTTATTTCCTTGAGTGTTCTCCAAATTTCTTTCCAAAAAGGTCGTATTAGTTTGCATTCCCACCAGCAGTGTAGAAGTGTTCCCTTCTTTCTGCATCCTCACCAACAACTGTAGTTTGGGGATTTTGTGATATGGGCTAATCTTTCTGGAGTTAGATGATATCTCAAAGTAGTTCTGATTTGCATTTCTCTGATGATTAAGGAGGATAAGCATTTCCTCATGTGTTTGTAGACCATGAACCTGTCTTCATCGGAGAAGTTTTTATTCAAGTCTCGTGCCCACATAGAAATAGGGTTATTTATTCTTTTCTTATTGATTACTTTGAGTTCTCTATAGAGTCTAGTTATCCGACCTTTGTCGGAAGCATAACATGCAAAAATTTCTCCCATTCTGAAGGATGTCTGTTTGCTTTACTTACTAGGCTCTTGACTGAACTCACAGTAAATTTTGACAGGTTGGTTCTTGAACCATCCTGAAGGCCAGTGGGAATGCAGAGCCTAGGAGGGCAAAAACGTTTTAGTAAGAAGCCAGAACATTAGAGTCCGGGTGTACAGTTCACTGAAGGTCCAGCTTCCGTCAGGGATAACATGACACCACCTAGAGGAATAACAAAGGATTTGCATGGGTGGGCTCTTACACTGTGTCTGGAAATTGTATTCTGAGCATGTCTTCTAGGCAAGCCCATGAAAAATTATCTCTTAAAACTGAGCTTTTTATAAGGACTAAGCAATGGAACTTTCCAGGTTACAAAGGTCATCTATTCTGTCAAGAATTTGGAGAACAGATATTCAGTATTGCTAAAAATTTTTCTAATGCTGACCCCCAAAATTAAGTAGTATTGAGTACATTGGATACTTTCTTTTCCATTCTTAAGATACTTTTCTAAGAAGAATATGTTCCAGCTCCATCCAGGTAAACATAAAAATGTGTCTTTCACATCTTTATGAAAAATTAAGTGTTTAACCAGAAGCTGTACCAGAAAATGCTTAGAGGACCAAAAGCAAATACAGCAATTCTTCAGCATATGAGCTTTCTATGCCGCTATCCCGTCCTCATCTTATTACAGGGAATTGGTAATTTTGTAGTGCTCTGGAGTACTCTTGTCCCTAGGAGAGGGCAAGCTGTAATGTTTCCACTAATTAAAAAAAGGTGACAATGAGACGGTGCTCTATGGCTAATAAGAGACTGAGCATAGCTGAATCAACATTGGTGTTTGTATCTGATGGAGGTTCCAACAAAGCTGCTCTAATCATGTGTCCAGAGTGTGCCATGACGTGCAGGTGGTCAGCTGTGCATGTTCACCAGCCAACTCTGCTCCTTTGCCACTGCCAGGGTTTCTCCATATTTCCTTTCCCTGGGCTATGTCTCCAGTCACTGCAGGCAGGATGAGTTCCCTTGCTTTCCTGCTGCTGCTCAGAGAGAAACAAGCCTCCTTCTTCCCCTGACTTATCTACTGCAGGCCTCTCAACACCTGCTGCACATCAGGGAACTTGGACAAACCCCCTCTAGGTTGCACCCCAGATCACTGGCCTCAGCCCCCTAGAATGAAATCAAAGACAGAGCTAGAGATCAAGCGAGGACCCCATAAGCATAGACCCCAGATCCTCAGTGTCTGAATGTAGGGAGAAGGGATGGTGAGGAAAGAGATTGATGCAGGAATGAGGGGAAGGGGGTACCTGTGCTCTGACAGCGCAGAATCTGATCCTGTGGCTGTCACTGCAAATATATGTCAACACTCAGACACAAAGGACCCTGTTCCATCTGTACCTGCTGCCTCCAGCCACTAGACCAGTCTGGCCTCTGAAATTCATTGACACTAGGGTTTGGCTTAAATGACCATAGTCAGAGAGGGCCAGAGAGAGGAAGAGTGAGAGTGAAGGGGCAATGAACACTTGCAGGAGGGTCTGAGGGTCTGAGGGGCGGAGGGAAGCATGGTGTTCTGGCTTCTTCCACTCCCTTCTACCCTTGGTCGTAACTATTTGATGCTCCGATGATGCTCTTTTGAGCCTGCCCCATGTTGATGGTGTTTAAGGAGATAGCGCTGGTGGTGGGGTCTCCATAATCCTTGAGCAGGGGCTATAGAAGACCCTGCAAAGAACATTGGTGCCTTGGGGTACAGAGAAGCTAGAGGAGGTGAGAAGTATGTCCCTGCCTTTCTTAGGCTTCCTTCCTATTTTAAGGCACAGCCCAGCTCCAAACAACTGTGAGGTATGATTCATCTCCCTGTGACTGCAATCCACCAAGCACAGACCTTTGCTGCCCCGGCCAAAGAACACTCATTACTCTCTTTGGGTTCAGGCAACATAGGAGATAGAAACAGACTTATAAAGAGAAAATAGTGCATTTCTGTCTTTTCTTTGGTATCCTGAAGAAGTCAGAATTAATGACATAAATTTAGAAGTGGTTAATTTTTAATGGGAATGTAATCTATATGTTACCGCAGTGAAAAAGTAGCCTGTTTACAAAGCAGGAAGATCAGTGTGGCAGTGTAACCCAATCAGGCTTTGTAAATGGGTTAACTTTTCACTAGACTATTGTATATCACACAGCTTTTATACGGGCTTGTTAAATTTTAGACATTCAAGGCCATCAAGTCTAAAACATTTGGGTACCTTGGTTACATTTTCTCATTACTGGTTAAGCGTCATTAATCTAATTTTAGGTATTTATGTAGGAACTGCAAAATTGCTATGGAGATAAATTAGTAGATGGTAATTTTGCCTAAAGAAAGAATGCATCATGAGTTGAGCCCTGCCCAGGGAGTGGCCATTTCCATCCTGAATCCCTTCATTATTCAGCATTATACGTCACTCATGCTAGAGTTACTCTGAGACCAGTCTGACAGGACTTAGAAAAGATTGATGAAAACATTTTTAAGAACTGAAGTTAGGCCACTTTATTGGGAAGTAGGGGAGTATTAATTGTAGTCCCTTATTGGTGAGCTTAGAAGGAAATAATGATTTGCAAATTGCAAAATAGGAAAAATGTACTAGTTCTCAAAACCTAGACATTTTCCTCTTGACAGACATAAGCTGACTCTTTCATAGTTCTGTATCCCTATGAAAGAAGGCTGGAATTCATGGGGTTTGAATCCATGGTGGAGAATTATTGGAGGCTGTGTAGCTTGGAGTAAAGAGTGGAAGAAGGGGAGTGTCACATTTTAAAGACAGAAGAATTAATAGGAGGTGAGAGGGCAGAAAATGAGATTGTCACCTGCTCATAGTTTTCTGGAACAGTTGCATTAGGCCACATGCAATTATCAAGTGAAATAAACATTTAAAATTTTAAAAATAACATGTAATGTTTTAAGGACCAACTATGAAATGGTCATTTCGTATATTAGACTTAAGAATGTTTAGAACAAATTTATGGAGGAGTTAGTGTCCCTGTTTGATAGATAGGAAATTAAGTTCAGAAATAGAATTACAGCCTAGTGCTGCTTATCTAGAAAGTGGCATATCTGGAATTCAACTCAACTCTCGCTCTTTTGCCAAATGCTACTGCCTTCCAGTCTTAACACGAGTCACTGAAGTGAATTGTTAGAACCGGCCTTTATAGCTATCTGCTCATTCCCTCATTCATCCATTCATTCATTTTAGGCCTGGATTACGTAACTGCATACAGATCTACACTCCAGACTTTGAAGTTAATTTCTAGATCTTTCACTTGCTATCTTGATAACCTTGGCCGACTCACTTAACATTGAGTTTCTGAGTTATACATAGGATTTTGTGATGGAGCCGACTTCAGAGGAGGTTATTATAGACTGAATGAAATGATCATTCAGAGACCTTGGTTTGGTGCCTGGGTACAGTAAGCACTAATAGTTTTACACCGGTAGTAGTAGTGATGATGATGATGATGCAATGTTACTCACGGAGATGCCATTTTGCTACTAAGAAAAGCTGGTATGTATGGACTAGAAGGCTAAGAGTGTGGCCAGAGACCCTCGAATCCTGGACCTTTTGAAGACCCATGGGATAACATGCCATGGGATTCATCTGCTCCTTGCCTCTGGCTGCAGATACACATGTCGTGCCACACTGTTGGCCCTTAACATGAACAGTCCTGTCTGTCTCATGAATCTTGAGAAAGAGAGTAAGTCCCACAGGCCAGGGGCCTGCAGACTCCTGGATGACACAAGCAGAAGCATTTTCAACAGTGTGAAACCCTCTCCTCCACATTCAGCTTCACTCTTGTGGGTTTACTCATGGTCACCCACACTCTAAACCCCAACAAGTGAGGACAAAGGGCCTGCTCAAGGGACTCCCTCCCACACACCTTCATCCAGACATTTGGCACCATGAAAACAGCCAGAGCCATAGTATCCTTTGGACAATTTAAGAAATTAGTATTAAGGGATGCACCATCCCAGATCTAGAAAACTTGTTGCCATAGGTTATCTCAAGAAGTATCCAGAGCTCCAAGAGAGGACTTTGGACTTCCACCAGTGCACTTGTTGGTTACTTCCCCTGCCTTCCACCAACCCTGCCCGCTGCCAAGAGCACTTTGTCAGCTGCTCTGTCCCTAGTCAGATGCTACCTTGGGGGCCTCATGATTCCTCCACAAGAAAGATCTTGAGGTTAACACCAGCCTGTGTAGCAGATTGATAATGGGGCTGCACACCATTCTTCCCTTGGAGGGTTAGAACTTCAGCCAGAGTAAGAGGAGCTAAGTAAGGACCTAGAAACCAGCTCTTTCTTTCCTCCATGTTCACTTGCACATGATGATTTTATTAAAATGATATAGTATTTTTATTTGCCACGAGATGTCCTTTCCACATTTCTAATGGGGTTCAGATGGCTTTGCCTGTTAGGTGAACTTTTAGGAACTTTCATGACCCAATGGTCCAAACTAGAAATGTTAATGCCCTACCACAGTTTAAAAATTATATTTTAAAGACAACAATAGGACCCAGAGATGAAAATAATAACACCATTAATAAATGGATGCTGTAATGCTAGATTTTCCCTATAAATTGTCTCCATTTTACTTTCATATCCCCACAAGCGTGAGGGTTTTACTCAGTTCCATGTTGGCAGGATGCTTGTGCCATATGCTTTCCACCACAGAGCTGTGTGCACGGGAAGCCTGCCCACCTACTGGGTTGGATTTGGAATAAAGGGCTGGTGGAGGGAGAGGACTTTAGAACACAGAGAAATTATCTGATCCTTAGCAACTACTGCTGGCCTCTTTATTCATAAAATGGTAGAGATGTTCTTTTGCCCTGATGAAATTTCCTAAACGTTAGCGATAGAGAGTATCTGTGTAGAATAGCAGAAAGAATCTTACCTATCATTTGCTGAGTGCTTCTTACATCTAGCGACAGTGACAAGGAGTATCTCAGGTAACCTTCAGAACAGCCCCCATCACATAGACACTATCGTTATCCCCATTTCTACACTTGATCTTAGCCAAAAGGCCGAGAAGCGATCGTTATCCCCATTTCTGAACGAATGAAGACACAGAAGAGTTAAGTATCAGGCCTAAAACTGCCGACAATCGAATGGTGAAGCCAGCACTGTACTCAGATGCGCTTCACGAACAGTCCTCATTTCAACCTCTGTGCCACACGGCCTCTGTGCAGGACCATCCCAGGCTCACCTGGCCTCTTCTGCTTATGAACTAACTCATGACTTGGCTGATAATCACCATTCCGCTTCGGGAAAATGAGCAGGAGAGCCTACTATGCTGGGAGTGGTAAGGGATTAGAAGACATTGTCACATGTGATACAACGAATCTCTGCGTATAAGCATTTGATTTTTGGTAAATATAATCAGGGCAATGTGGTGAAAATACCCAATGGGGGAAGACGATTTTCTGTGTCCCAGTCCCTGGCTGTTAGACTTCTGTTTCCTCCTCTGTAAAATGAAAGGTTTGGGGTAAGGAGGTGTTCCTGATAGAATTTATACTATGAGCTACTGTGAGATTCAGTAAAGGGAAATAAAAAGAATAGAAAAAAGAAGAGGAGGGGAGAGAGAGAGAGTGAAGTTCATCAACTTGTATCATCATAGGCAATAGAGAAAAAGGCGACAGAAAAAATTTGCCCTTCTAGTTTGTTAGAAAGCCTGATGACCCCTGGTTCAATTACCATAACTAGTCCTTAACTAGTACCAGTTAAAGGAAACTATATCCCATGTGTTTCCCATTAATGCTTGTGGCAAATATATAAACAGTTTCCAGTCAATTCTCTCCTATTTCTCAGCATGGTCTTTCTTTTTCAGTCCCAGTCTTCTGGGTATATTTAGGGTCCAAAAGATCTGGTATTCCCTCCCCCAAACACATACACACGCTCCATTCAAATTACTCAAAGGAAGTAACTAACTTGCACATGCAATTTAGCTGATTACATGTGATTATGAGCATACATCTGCCATCCCAGCAGAGAACTGCACTGGGTTCCATGTGGGGATAGGCAAAAATAGATGCATCGAAGCCATGGCAGCCTCAGAATTATCATGCCAAATTTAAACTTTTGGATATTAGGCTTCCCCAACATGACTTCCTGTTTTTCAGAAAAGAGATTGAAGAAATATTAATAAAAGAAGTCTCATGCTCATTTCTGTTCACCAAGTGGCTTGTTCAAAACAACATTCTAATGATTTAAGTGTAAATGAATCAGAAGCATATGGATTAGATTTCCCTTAAAATACACAAGATTTTTTAAATGAGGGAGAGTGGAATAAAGAATTGCCCCAAATTTAGTGCCCCTCAGAATTGCCTTTTCTAACATTATTAAAAATTGGTGGGGGGGTGGGGGGCAATGCGGGGAGGCTGATTTGCTTTGAACTGCATTTGGCAAAAAAAGATGGGACGGTGAAAAGGTTTCTAACATCTCCCTTAAAAAAGGACCATACTTCTCCTTGGGCATCAACTAATTCATCCCAACCAGCATTTTTGATGAGTTAAGTGTAAATGAATCAGTAACATACGGATTGCATTTGGGATTTAACATGGGATTTAAAAATGAAGGGAAAAAAGCATTTGGTCAAGTACGTCTGGGGCTTTGCCAAACCCATAACGTTAGAAAAAATTGTTTGAAACAATTGATGAATCCTTCCCAGACCCTGCCAGCCACACCAGGCACAGTGGAAGCAAGGGGCTGTTTGTGGAACTGTTCCATCCGGTTCCCTCGCAAATACCAGGGAACATCCAGGTCTCAGCAGTCTCCCCAGGTCCTACAGTCTCACCAATCAGCACCTGCCTGGTGCTGGGTGGCTCCCTAATTTTAATACAGGCATTTTTTGCAGGAAAGAGGATCATTTCCTAAATAAGAGAGAAGGCAAACTTACTTCTCTATTGAGACCATGCCAATATAGTACAGTGGCTGTTCAGCCATTTGTTCTCCTAGATAAACATAAAAGGTAATTGAATAGAGATTGGAATCTGTCCCTTAATGGGATCTGCATCTCATGTTTGAGTTTTTCTCATTTGGCACCAGAGTAAAAGAGTAAGTGGTGACCTGGTGCCCAGTAGCCTGCACATGCCCCACCCCTCGGCCGGGGGCTCCCTACTCTTCACCTGCATAGACCCCGTTATTTTCCTTTCCTCCCAAATACCATGTTGTGAACGATATTGTCTAGACACCAGATGCAGTTATTGAGAAATAATTTTCTCATTTTGTTATTAATCAAAAACTGCCAGCGTAAGAAGACTGACATAAACTCATTTAAGTCAAAAGAAAGAAAATAGATTTTACTTCTCTGCCACAGTTTGAACTCAATTAGCGTGATAACTCCAGTGAATGTTTCTGACATGTTGGGAATATCTCAGAGAAGCTCATTTCTCCCTGCTTGGGTCCCCAAGGGTCAGAATCCCAGATGGGGAGTCATTAGCCTAAGGGATCTGAAAATCATTTCAAGGTGGGGAGATTTTCAGAATGGCTCTAGTGGAACTCTCTAGGCCCCACCCCTCCAGAGATCCTAATATCATTTTATTAATAACAAGCCTTTCCCAAATACCAGGCAGGTCGAAAGACTTGGTAGCTCTGAGATTCATCACAGAAGCTGATGAGGATTGAAGGGGCCACACCTCTATCCCAACGCAGAGTTTCTGATTCCTTGGGGCGGTCAGCAGCCTCTCCCCTGCTTCTGAGGCCATTCTGCTCCTCATTTGGGGCCCGAAGCCATTCCACCCTTTCCATTTAAGACCTCTGCGGTGACTTCAATGGTTTAAATCTATTGCAGCCACCCAAACACCTATTTTATTTTCAAGAAAATTAAGTGTGTGTCGTCAGAGCTTGTTAAAGGTCTTAAGGGAAAATTGATTTTATTATTTCCCTGCTCTGTTTGGGAAGGTGGGATGGAGGAGTGGAGTGGAAGGGACAGACTACTTGGAGATTTATATAGAAATTCAAAAATTACTCTTTTCACATTAAGACTTGGGACAGCCACATCCCTGCGTGTTTTCATCGGAGTAGGTGGCAAGGCAGTTCCTTTTAGTACCATTTGAAAAATAAGCTTGTGCTGTAAATTCCTACGAAGCAGACACAGCTCTGGAAAACACCCTTGGAGAGTGATCATCTTGAGACAGCCACAGAAACAGTGGGACATAAATGAAAACGTGCAAATGAAATAATAAACTAGGGGCAGCGTGTATAGCTCAATGGGTGGGGCATATACACCGAGGCAGGAGGGTTCGAGCCCGGCCTGGGTCTGCTAAACAATGACAACTGCAACCAAAAAATAGCTGGGCATTCTGGCAGGCGCCTGTAGTCCCAGCTACATGGGAGGCTGAGGCAGGAGTATCACATGAGCCCAGAAGTTTGAAGCTGCTGTGAGTTGTGATGCCACAGTACTCTACCAAGGGCAACATAGTGAGACTCTGTCTCAAAAGAAAAGAAATAATAAACTAGGGTGGGTGGAAGAACAATTTCAAAACAAACTGTGACTTTCTTTTCATTTTCTTCCTGCCATAACCCCCCCCCCCACACACACACACACACACACACATAGAAAAATAACACAGCAAGATAGTTCAGAGAAAGGGCTCACAAGAGATGTAACAATTACAGGAGAAAGGAGATGTTGTCTCCCTTTGTCTGAAGTTCTTTCCCATTGTCAAGCACTGGAGTTAAGGTGCTGTTGTAACATTCAGCAGCTCTTTCAAATGAATTACGTCTGTGGCTTATGCACATTTGTGCTGGAATGGCCAAACATCAGCAGAGGGGCCGAGTCACAGGAGCACGCATGCATGCTTAAATTTATTTCCGGAAAGCGATCAGACGAGGGGCACTTAGGCCCTACAGCGGGGCCAACTCAGAAACAAGACGGACAAGTTCATAGGCCGCTGCTGACATAAGATCGATTGGCTATCCTGGGCCATTTAGCAAACAGTTTACATAGGCAGCCGGGTACTGGATTTAAACTAAATGAAAACTATCAGGAGAATTCTCTATAAAGTGGATTTGATCTATATTAGGGAGCAGGCTAATTATAGGGATTGGCATATATGGAATCAAAGTGAAACCCTATATGGGACTAGAGAGTGGTGGTCTTTTATACCAGGGTGGTCTGAAACCGGGGTTTAATGTATGTACAATATACAAACATTTTTGACAGACCATTAACACCTATAATCTTGTAAATATTTGCAATTTTCTAGATCATAAATATAGCTGCATAAGCAGTTCTTTCAGAACATCATTTATACACCATTAAAGGTTAATTTACAAGTTAGTACCTTATAGAAAGAAGATATGTGGGCTTTCTGCTAACTTTCTGTAAAGGGAGACTGGTGTCTCCAAAAGCAATTTGTAGCTCTCCTGTGTGTCTGACTGGGGTCCTATTCTAAGCACTATTTGAATTCTTTTCATCAGCTCATGTTCACAGCAAACTTAATCTTCTGTTTTGGGGAGGGGGAAAAAAACAGAGGGGAGAGAAAGATCTGAGGTCTTCAGGCTGTACTTGCAAGCATCCAGATGTTTATTTGAACAGTCTCTCTTGACACCGTTCTCATTTGTCATAATTCCTCTGATACGTGTGGTTGTACCTTAACCTTTAGCCCGAAGGGCTTCCAACAGTTTCAAACTTAGACTCTTTGGAGGGGCCTGCTAACAATGGAAATCTGACCTCTGAGATTGCCCTCGCCTCTATGTGACATTATGTTTTATAAAAACCAAAGAGAACAAAAGAGGAGGGAGACTTATGAGGGACTTTTCCCCTGTCCAGCCAGGTAGTACAGTACTACAGTCTACCAAAGCTGGCCATAGAGCCCTGGGACCCTGTAGGAGCTGTCCACCAACTATGGTGGCAGAAAGATGCTGGGAAAAAGAATTAGTAAATGTGGGTGAAACCCATGATGGGAGAGCTGCGGAATGAGGTCAAGTCACCACAGCAGATTTTTGTTGTCTGTAAAGAAGCTGAGCTGTGTAGCTTATTCAATACTCTGGAGCCTCTTTTTCCCTGTAGAAGGATTCCAGTGATATCATTGCCCTTGTTTCTGAAATATGAACAGCCAGGCCTGCTGGCTACATGCCTGCCTGGCCTGGCACCGGCATCATCTGTCATGCGTCCTAAGCCTTCTCTCCCTCTTAGGTCTCCTAAACTTAAAGTATTCTTAGTATTTTCCAGTAGCTCTGGTTTTCGGGAGCTCATTAAGACACCAGAAACAAATTTCAAAAAGATTGTGGTCTACAGACACCCTCCTGCCCTCCTGCTCTATTGATTTGGGGGAATTTCCCAGGCATATCTAATATTCTCTGTGCTTTTCAGCTTCCGAAAAGTCAACAGGTTCCCAGGGTAGCAAGACAGGTCTCCTAGACTCGCAGCTCTTCAGCCCAGGGACATGGAGCACTGATCGTGGAGTTTATGAGTTTGAATTCTAACCTTAGATCCGCCACTGTCTGACCTTAGAAAAATGACAGTCTGCTTTAGGCTGTTAATGGTGGCCTCAAAATTCCCGTACATGAGTAGGTCCATCTTCCATGATTTCTTATTAGGAACACAGGAAACCTACTGGTACTCTCCTTCCCCTCCATAACCTTACCCCTGAGGGTCCCCCAGAACTCCCGCTCTGGCTCTGGCCCTATCTTCACACGCATTTTATTTTATTTTATTTTTTATTTTGAGACAGTGTCTAACTTTATCACCCTGGGCGGAGTGCCGTGGTGTCACAGCTCGCAGCAACCTCCAGCTGCTGGGCTTAGGCGATTCTCTTGCCGCAGCCTCCTGAGTCGCTGGGACTACAGGCGCCCGCCACAACGCCCAGCTGTTTTTTGTTGCAGTTTGGCTGGGGCCAGGTTCGAACCCATCACTCTCGGTATATGCGGCTGGCACCCTACCCACTGAACCACAGGCGCCGCTCTGCACAAGCATTTTAGCATTTTACTGTGATATCCCTGTCTAAACCACAGCCCCTCTGAACCAGCCCTCTTAACTATTTCCTCATAGTTATGGAAAGGGAGCCACATCTCCCTTTCCGTACTAGTTTAATAATATTAAAAGGTAAAAATGAATGTTGACATAGGTTCATGGGGTTTGTAGACATTTGAAGATGCACAGATATTCTGAAAACAATTCAAGATTTGAACAGCTGATGGAATGTTCAATAACGTTTAGGGTTTAGGCTGTGGCTAGGGATGTGGGGACCATGAACAGAACGTCACAGCTTGGAAGGCAGAGGCCAAGTGTAAGACTATACAGTTGTATATAGTATACATGATACTATACAGTATCCATAGCGGATTCCATGGGCCCTCAAGTCCCTTACATCAAAGGGCACAATATTTGCTTATAACCTACACATATATCCTGTACACTTTAAATCATCTCTAGATATACTTATAATACCTAATACAATGTAAATGTTATATGGATTATTGTTATCCTATATTTTTAAATTTGTATTCATTTTTATTGTTATACTGTTATTTTCATTTTTTTCTGAAATATTTTTGATTCATGGTTGGTTGAATCCATAGATACGGAACCCAAAGATACAGAGGGCTAACGGTGTATGCAAAGCAACCAAAGGGGTGTATTTGAAGGGGGAGGGACGCACACAAAAATATGTCATTACCTTGAGGAATATCTAGCTGCTGGCTTTTCTCTGAAGCAACTAGAGTAGGGAAGTTTTGTAATCTGTAAACAACAAAATTTGGTTTTCTTGACATGTTCCTGTTGGCCTTGAGTCATACTTAACACTTTTATTGGAGTGTTGAGTGTCTCTTTCACCTGCACACACAATCATTTAAGACCCTCGGCTACTTATTATCCTTTCAATTTCTGATTCAAGGCCTCAGAATCAGAATCAAAGGTCATTGTACCAACAGGGTACACTCCATGATAATTCTACCTACATTTGACTGTACTAAGACACGTCCTTGGTGAATAGTTGAGTCTTTGTGCTGCTCCCACCAGAGTCCCTCCATTCTACCCTTCCATCTCCCTCACTCTACCATCATATCACCCTGTCCTGCATACCCTGCACTCAGAACCCTATTCTCAGCTTTCTCCAGTGGTAATTAAATAAGGTGACAACTATTCAGTGCTCCCATTGGTGGTTTCCATTGGGTCAACTTGTTAGCTGTCTCTCCCAGAGTACCCAGGCCCTATCTATCCCTAAATGAGTTAAAACCTACATGTTTCATGTAGTTTATGTGACAACTTTTTTCTTCTCTATGGTGGCAGGGATGGACTTTTGTTTTTTTTTTTGCTTACCCATCTTGCTTTGGTGTTTGTGATTTAATGTGTGATCCCCAAGACAACTCTTCTTCCAAGGTGCACACAGATATCAAAATGTTGGGATCTTCAGGGGTGTCTGAAGGGAAGTGTGTTAGCCTACATGCCCTTCATTTGCCATAGACAGTCTCACAAAGAGTTGTAATTTCATACGGTCCTTGGTTTTTTGTTGGATATCAAAAGGTGAAACAGTCATAGGCAGGATGTTTCTGCATCTTTTGTAAATTTCCTATTGACAACTGCCCATGATGTTACTCAATGTCCCTTATATAAAGACCAATTTTTTTCTTAACATTCAACATGAAAAAGAAAAATAAATGCTTTGGTGTCTCCCAGTTAACCATTTTGCTTGTGGTTAGTAGGTAAAAGCCACAAAACTCAAAAGTGTTAGAGGAGTGTTTGCTTAATTTAGAGGAGAGGTTCATCTTGATCTTTTCTCTTTTCTGCCTTGGTTACCAAGAAGTTCTGTGTTTGACCTTTCCCCTGTTGTCACAGTTCCTCTTGTCCCAATTTCTGTACCGGCCCCATGCTGTTCTTTCCTCCACCCTTCAACACTCATTCTTGGTCTCTTCCCTTTGCATTCCTACTCTCCTTACCTGCATATCTCCAACACTTTGTGGAAGAAAGAGAGGTTACAATTATGTGGTACTTTCCAGAGCAATATATTACTTCACAGGGGTCTCCTGGAGAAAGAATGCCTTCCTCCAAGGCCTATCAAAGGATGTTCTGACAAGAGTTGCCTCCAAACAAAGTGAAACAAAATAAAGAGCTCTTTGAGCAAAGAAGTTTAGGAAATACTTTATGCTATGCGCTCCAATTGTCTCTCTGAGATTCTCGGAGACTATAAGGAGAGTTCAGATTAAAAAGTGCTGAAGTAAAGAAAATAAGTGCATTGCACACATAGTCCTTTTATCTGTGGTGCTCAGAGGAGCTGGGCTTCCACTGACCACACCTTGAGAACTGACTTCATCCCAATCGAGGACCTCAGTAGTGGCCCTTTTGGGCACCAAGATCTGGAAGCAGAGGAGATATGGGTAAGTGAGGAGACAGAAGATGGCCTTTCCTGCTCCCCAGGGAAGACCAGAGGTGACTGACTGCCCAGTCTCCTTCATGATTGGACCTCAAACCTAAGTTCCCAGCATCACTGGTTTCCACAGGTGACCTGTTCACCCTCCTCAGCTCACACAGCTTCACCCCCAGTACTAATAGGTCAAGCTCCTTACCAAATGTGTTCAATGGTTTTGAATTAAAGTGTCGGGAACTCTTTTGGAGAGAAAATACTTCACTGGCTCACACAGCTGGATGTCCAAGGATGGACTTCAAGCATGACTGAATCCATGGATTTCAAATGCATCATTATATCTGCTCCTTTCTCCTTCCCTTAACTCTACTTCTGACTGTCCATTGGCATCATTCCCAGTATCTCTCTGCATGCTGGGAAAGAAGACCACTGACTATTCCAAATCTACATGCTTTACACTAATAATCCAAATAGAAAAGACTGTCTCTTCCTCTACTGTCAAATGACTATATGTCAAATGACTTGGAAATGCTGGGCTGTGTGTGTGCCAAGAGCTGAAATCAGAGTACCCTGAAGTGATTGGCTCAGCTTGAACCATAAGCCCACTTACTCAGGGCAGGGTTAGTGACTAGGAACAACTGCACAGCTACCATATCAGTACCAAGGTATGTCTTGAATTGTCCCATTTTCTTTAAAAGTCTGTCTTCCTTTGAAAGAAAGCTTCATTTCTTTCTACTCACACTTACATGGATGGCTCACTTTGGTCTCCCTTGCAATGCACCCAAGCCTTTTTTCATATACATCTGTTTGCATAGCTAGACTGTATGCTCTTCCAGGATGGGAATCATGCTTTCTCTTTATTTTCCATCCCTCCTCCTCCCACCTGGCATTCTTCTCTCATTTTCTCATTCTGCCATTTTTTTCTTAAATATCTATTGCATTTAGCTGGGTGTTGTGATGGACACGTGTAGTCCCAACTACTCGGGAAGCTGAGGCAAGAGAATCACCTAAGCCCAAGAGCTGAAGGTTGCTGTGAGCTGTCATGTCACAGCACTCTACCAAGGGTGACAAAATGAGACTCTGTCTCTCTCTATATATAAAAATCCCATACTACAAACTATGCCAGACCCTGGAGACTTAAAAAAATAATAATAATAATAATAGGGGTGGTGCCTGTGGCTCACAGGGGTAGAGCACCAGCCCCATTTACCGGAGGTGGCGAGTTCAAACCCAGCCCCAGCCAAAAACTGCAAAAAAAAAAAACAAACACATAATAACAATAAATGTAAGATGATCAGAAAATGCTTTAAAAATAACCATCCCCATTCCTTGAGACACCATCCAGAGTGTACCTTATTCTCTTAGCTACAAGCATTGTGGCAGTTTAGTGAGGTAGTTATCTGACCTGGCTAGTCATCACCTACCCTGACCCTCAGATTTCTCAAGTGTAAAATAAGATTATTAAAATGCTCTCCAAGCCCTAAAATTTGAGGGTTCTAAGTCATAACAGCCACGTAATGTAGACAGAAAGTGATGCTTTCTTTCAACTCTTCCCTAATTATCTCATTCCAACTTAGATTCCATCCTGACCCTCCTCGGCATGAAAGATAAGAAGGGAAGATAAATTCCTTTTGCTGTCCTCTGTACCTCATGTCACTTCTAGATAAGTTGAAAGCGATTCATAGCTTTTCCTTTACTATCATTCATCACAATTTTGAAACCATTCATAACCTTTCAGGTACATTCATTGTAATTATCCATTTTATTTGTGTGTGTTTTGTGATTTACATAGTCCTCCCAAACAGGTTCTTGGGAGCAGATAAGGAAGGAGTTGTCCCCTGTTTTGCAGATGTAAAAGCTGAGACTGAGATATTATAAGTACTGACTTGCCCAGGGTCTTGGGGCTCATATAGGTCTCTGGATGGTGCCATGACCCTGCCCTGTCTCCACCACATTAAGAGTGCTGCACAGCCTTAAAGCGTCAGCTCTTGTCATCAGAAGCCTGGATCCCAGGAGAAGAAATGTCTGTGAACTTCTTGGGATATTTGAGTCAAAATGATTTGGGTGAAGCTTAATTTTAACTCTCAGCCTAACAAGGCCTTTGGCAAGGAAACAGGAACACCAGGAACATAGTGTCTGCAAGAAAAATGCAGCAGAAATGCCCCATACATCCAACAGCTCTCACAAAATGTGCATGAAAGAAATTAGAGTAGGGGAAAATTGCACCATGTTTGGGGGCCCTCCATTGGGGGAAGTGCTCATTTGGGTCCTTGCAAAGCCCAGCTAACCATGCTTTCCCCATTCCCCTAACCCCTGTATTTCCTTTCCAAGTGCCTGCAAACAGAAAGCCAGTGCACATGCTTCTGATTCATTTGCACTTAACTCATCAAGCTGTGCTTTAAAAGAGCTATCTGTTGTCCAAAAACCTTTGGGAATCTTTTTATTTTCCTTTTAACGAGCCATTGAAAGTTGTTTGTTCTTGGTGCTGCTATTGTTGTTTTCCACCAGGATACTCAGGCTTGAGTTGAACACGGGGAACAAAATGGGCCATTACAGAGCCTAGTGGATATGCAGACCCTAATCTCTTAGGGATCATGAAGGACTTTCTGGTTAGCAGGGTCTCCAGGACTCTGCAGCCATGGAGCTTCACAAGGGGGGCCTGAAGAAGCTTGATTCAGGGACTCTTGCCCAGAGCCAGGCCCATGCAAATGCCCACAGGCCCAGTGAGAAGCAGACAGGGCTTCAGATTTGAGGTAGAGGGTTCACTCCATACTGTCCAGCCTCCAGGTTATAGGAAGAAGAAAGAGCTACAGATTCCTGGCTCAGAAGGAGACAATCACTCCAGGGAAAGAGTCCCACTCCAAAGGCAAGCATTCCTAGCCACCGTCATCCCATCCCTCGACCCGGGCTAACATACCTCCTAGCTGGTGACTTTGTTCCACCCTTGACATAAATCAGAGACTGATCTTTTCAAGATTAGAAACTTCCAATGGCTTCCTGGAGCACTTTGGCTAAAACTCAAATATCTTGCCATGGGCAAAAATACTCACCGTGACCAAGCCTTACCTGTCCTCTTAACCTCAGACCTTACTGGTTGTCCTCATTCACTTTGATCCAGCCAAACAGCTTCTTTTCTTTAACTTGAATGTGACAAGCTCATTTCAACCTCAGGGTCTTTGCATGCACTGTTCCCTCAGCCTAGAATGCTGTTCCTTCTAGTAGTCACATGGCTGACTCCACCTCATTAGGCATTAGGCATTAGGCATCTTCTTTTGGATACTGCTTTTCCTTTATCCCACCACCTCCGCCCTAACTTGCTCTTTATTGCTTACTTTACCACCACTTGAAATTACTTTCATTGTGTCTTCATTCACATGTCTATTTCTGTTGATTGCACCAGAGTGGAAGCTCCAGGAGATCAGGGACCATTCTTCCCTAGCCACTGCTGAGTCTTCAATGCATAGAACATACCTGACACAGGGGAGTAGCTCAACATTTAAGTGAGTAAATGACTATCTCTGACGACCATTTCAACACGTGGTCATACACAAGCTTAAGAAGCCAGGAAAATGCCTCCCTGTGCCTGATGGGCAGGAACTAACCTAAAAGAGCCCTTCCTCTGCCTTAGATAAGGTGGCATCGATGCATTGCTCTCAAGCAACTGGCCTTTGGTGTAGCTGCCACAATGGTGGCCAGGAAGGGCAGGAGATCTTAAAACAGATGATTGTTTAAGTAACTCCTGGCTCAAATATTCGCAGTCTTAGAAGGCTTGATATCATAGAGCACATTGGAACCTGGCACCCACTAGAGAATATGGACAGAGTCAGGGAAACCAGCATCCACAGCCTGCCTCCCACAGACACCAGCCCAGTGCCTTCAGACAAGCCATTTACCTCTCCTGAGCCTTTTTTGCAAAACAGGATGACAATATCTAAGTCATAGTATGTTATATTATATAAAATATATAAAATACCAAAAACTAGATCCAATATGAAAAGGGTACTCAATAACCAGTAGCTGTTATTACTAAGGAGAGTAGAGTTGCAAAAAAATGATAATGAACCAGAAAAGCTTTTTCTTTTTTCCCCTCACAATATTCA
Organism: Arctocebus calabarensis; assembly: GCA_963573935.1. Lineage (NCBI taxonomy): Eukaryota > Metazoa > Chordata > Mammalia > Primates > Lorisidae > Arctocebus > Arctocebus calabarensis. The sequence goes on from CAUYON010036617.1 coordinate 19,248, forward strand.
TATAGGTATTTCCTCTGGGAAGTATCTATCCTGATATTGACCTGAAGAATGGACTGATCCAACAATTATTTTTCCATTTTTTTATTATAATAAAATACATATGATATAAAATTTCTATCTTCACCATTTTCAAAAGCACAGTCAGTGGCACTGAGTGCACTGGTATTGGGCAGCCATCACCACCATCCCTCTCCAGAACCATTTTCATCTTCACTGACAGTCTAGACCCGTTAATTGACAACTCTCCATTCCTCCTTCCCCCAGGTCCCGGCAGCCACCATTTCACTTTCTGTCTCTGTGGATTTGACTCCTCCGGGAATCTCCTATAAGTGGAATTATATAATATTTGTCCTTTTTTACGGGTGGCTTATTTCACTCAGCACGATGTCCTCAATATTAACCCACGTTGCACCAGGGGTCTGAATTTCTTCCCTAATTAAAGCTGAATAATATTCCAGTGTATGTTTATACCACATTTTGTTTATCCATCGATCCATCCATAGACACTTGGGTTGCTTCTACTTTTTGGTTACTGTGAATAACGCTGCTATTGACACAGGGGTACAGATATCTCTTGGAGACCCTGCTTTCAATTCTTTTAAGTGTATACCCAGAAGTGGAATTGCTGGATCATGTGGTAATTCTATTTGTAATTTTCTGAAGAACCACCATACTGTTTTCCACCATGCCATGGCTGCATCCTTTTACCTACCAAGAATGCACCAACAGTTCAATTTTAAGTGGAGGCTGAGAAAGGGAAATGCAATGGGTAATGGAATACGATGTAAGAGAAATCCTGTTCCTCACTTCCCCTGACAGTCTGGGAAAATGTTCTTCAGTTTGTTTCCTTTAAATCTCTGCCAGAGAAAACTGATAGATGATGCCTGTATTGGGCCCCTTGTTCAACAGCTCAAATGTTGTTCCTAGATATAGCTGTTAATGCATCTTAACAGTGCAAGTCATCACTTGGAAACAAAAGACAGCAAATTCTAGCTTTTACAGGACCTGTTGCAAACACGTCTGGCATGCCAAATCTCTAAAAAATATTTTTGGTTTTTCCTTTCGTTTTTATATGAATATATTATACAATATGCAGAAAATACCTTGCATGACTGAATTCATAATACTACCTTCAGTATCTCTTTTTCATTTAACAGTGTAGCTCGTTCATTTTCCTTATTATAAACAACTCTTTGTAAATTTCTTTACTTCTATACAGAATGATTCATGTCTACCAATGGCCAGACATTTTTTAGCCAATCCCCTATTGTTCAACACTTGAGAAGCTTTTTTTTTTCAATCTTGCATATTATGAATAATGTTGTGATACACCGATCTTTGTTTGAATCTTATGTAGCTTGTATAAGAGATGGTTTCAGAAGTGAATTTCTAAATCCAAAACAATGGAAGTCTTTCTTTAATTTCAAAGATTTGGATAATATTGACCAGTTGATTTCAGGAATGTGATACAATACAGTAGACTGTAACCAATAGACTTGTTTTCATTTACATATCTACTTACTGCCATTTTTTATGTTTGTTGGCTATAACGCTAGTTGTTGAATAAAAAGTACAACTGAAACCTAAAGAAAATCAGAAAATGTATAAAAGAAAAAACTAAAAGGATAAAATCAGTTATATTCCCAAAGTATAAATTTAGACCAAGAACAATTAAAACAGCTAATATTATTGTTCATTTGATGTGCGTTAGAAACTGTGGTGTTGATATACAAAACCATCTTTTATCCCCAAAACAACTACAGAGTACAGTTAGGATATTTTCAGTTGCAATTCTCTGAGAAGTTACTTACTTCATTGTAAAAAGCTGGGATAAGTTTGGTTTCAGATACAGTTTGATTCAGGGTCCCAGTTGGTTTTGTTTCTTTTTGTTTCTTGACTCTGATTTCCTCTACATTTGCTTCATTCTCAGCAATGAATGCTTTCCTAGAGGCTAGGCCAAAGTCGGATTGCATCTCATTGACTCTCACCAGGTCACATTTCTGTGGCCACAGTAATATGTCACCCTGGGTAGAGGGTTGAGGCATCACAGCTCACAGTAACCTCAAACTCTTGGGTGTCAGTGATTTTCTGGCCTCAGCCTCCCAAGAGCTGGGACTACAGGCACCCACCACAAAGCCCAGCTATTTTTTTGTTGCAGTTGTCATTGTTGTTTAGCAGCCTCAGGCTGGATTCAAACCTGCCAGCCTCAGTTCATGTGGCCGGCACCCTAACCACTGAGCCATGGTCACTAAGCCTAATATGACATTCTTAATGACTAGATCTGAGTCACCCACAAGGGCACCCAGAGTATGGAAACTGACAATGGAGTAGAGAGAAGATCCCTGGTAGAAATCTGGGACTCTTTGACAGGAGAAGTATTGATGGGTGCTGAGCAGCAAAAGTATTTCTTGTACACTCAGGTGCTCTAACCCACCACATTATCATAGATGTTCAGAGAGCTTATTTGACTTCTCCAAGACCACACAGCTAGCAAGTGGCAATGAGCAATCCAAACGCAGTCCTCCATTGGTCTGCCCTTGGTAGAAGCGATGAGCAACTCAGCGAAGCCCCTAAATTTCTGACTCCAAAGCAACCTCTCTCTAGTCCCTAGGGGCTGGCAGTTTGTTTCCCACACAGCTCTGGGTCTCTACCTAGTTATGTTTGTTCAAGCTGAACGCATTCACTCATTTGGCCAAAGGATCGGACTCCCACCTCATTCTGACTCATTGTTTAATGGACCATCGGACTCCCACCTCATTCTGACTCATTGTTTAATGGACCAAGGTTAATGCTAGTCGAATTAGGGGGCAGGAAAGTATGGTTCTACTCTCATCTCTGAAAAACTATACCTTAAAGTTATCATTTAACCTCACTAAGCTTTAGTTTCCTCCTCCATAAGATGGAGTAAATAGTAGTCCCTCCTTCCTAAGGCTGTTGTGAGAATTAAGTGTGCTAATGCATGCAACTTGTTCAGGGTCATAACTGTCTCCTCGTTGGTACCCAGAGATGACGGGCCATCAGTGGATATAGAAGGACATTATCACCACCTTCTCATGTGCTATTACCACCCATCCTCAGTCCTCGCAATTTCAGATCCATTATCTAAAGTTGAATGTAACTCATGACATTATAAAAGCTAAATTAATAAAGGTCATTTTTTCATAGCACAAGATTTAGCCACTACTTCAAATTGGAGTTTCTGCTCATTACCAAGGATTTGAACATCCTGAAAAGGAGTTTATTCTTCTTCCCTGTAACATTTCACTCTCCTCATTTGATTTTCTTTTTTTTTTTTTTTTTTTGAGATAGTCTCATTTTGTCGCCCTAGGTAGAGTGCCGTGGTATCACAGCAACCTCAAACTCTTGGGTTCAAGTGATTCTCTTGCCTCAGCCTCCTGAGTACCTGGGACAACAGGTGCCTGCTACAATGCCCAGCTAGTATTTTTATTTTTAGTGGAGTTGGGGGTCTGTCTCACGCTTGCTCAGTCTGGGCCTGAACTCCTGCGCTCAAGCAGTCCACCCACCTCAGCCTCCCAGAGTGCTAGGATTATAGGCATGAGCCACCTTGCCTGGTATTCTCCTTATTCTTTTTTTATATAATTTTTTAATTCATTATTTTATTAAATCATAGCTGTGTACATTGATATATTTATGAGGTTCAGTGTACTGATTTGATATACAATGTGAAATGCTTCCACCAAACTGATTAACACATCCGTCACTTTGCTTACTTATTTGTGGTGTAAGACAATTATACTCTTTTCTTAGTATTTTGGAATGTACCATTGCATTATACACATTAGGTTAGGTCACCTCAAATACCCTCCCTCCTCCCAGCATCACCCCTCTCCTCCCCTCTCTCTCCTCTTCCCTTCTCCTTCTGGACTATAGTTATATTTTACCATTAGTATGAATGTGTAGGTGATTAGATATTGATTTCATTGCCCCTCAAATTTCTTCTAATTAATTATCTATTTTAGTCACCATAGGCTATATTTACATGCTTCAGACAAGATAGAGTCTTTACTGAAGGAGACCCAGCTTCACTTTTAAAAAGTGTACCCTGGTCATGGGTTACCCCACACTAACTCCTAAAATCCTGCCTGAAGAAATGATCTTCTAGGATATCAAAGCAAGCCATGCCAAGCGCCCACTGCCACAAAAGGGAATGACCATCAATCTGTGGCCATTTGGTATGTTCAATTTCTGTTTAAAATTTAACTTCAATTTTCATTCTAGCCTTTTAAATTTCATTTTTATTTTTATTTTTGTTAATGTGAGGATACAAACAACTAGTTAATAATGTTTGTATTTATTAGATAGAGTCCTTCTTGTAGTTCTCTTCTTCAATTTCTCCAGAAAGAAATCTAAATTTGTAAATTCATGAGTCAATGTCAGGGTTTTTTTATTCTTAAGCATCAAAAAGTTTATATATATATATATATTTTTTAACTCATTCCTGATTGTTCCTATAATATTAAATAGACCTTGGTAACAAAATACCTATTTGAGTTAATACTAATGAAATTAAAGCAATTTTCATCTCACTCTAGCGTAATCCCTAAGCACATTCTAGACAAACTTATATAATGAGAAGTATATGAATTTGAAATCCCGAATTCCGCAAGTTTGACTTATAGGATATTAACTTGTAAGTAATTGTTTTTAATTTAAGACTATTTCTTGTTCATTTATTGGCCTGCAGAGTTATCATGTGGTAGTAAAATAATAATAATGCTAAGAAAAATAATAATAACATTAGTTCCCATGTACTGAGTACCTACAATGTACCACAAGGTTCTTGGACAGCCCGTATAATCAATCCACAGAGTGACCCTGAGAAGTAAGTATTCATATGCCCGTTTTACAGAGGATGACATTAAAGTTCAAAGCATTGTGCCCCCAAAATCTCATGATTTAAACAGTGGGATGAGAATCAAACCCAAATATGGTTAATTCCAAAGTCTACCCTGCTTTAGAACTGAGTTTGCAATCCTTCAGAATTTGAGTTTTAAAAATCTAGCTCACTACCATAGAATCAAATTGTTAGCCAAATGGTACATCCAAGAGGGGATTTGGTGGAAGCCAGAAAGCCAGCAGTTTCAACACAATTCCGTGTAAGAGGGTATTAAATCTTTCAATCTGCAATGTTTGTGTTGATAAGACAATGGTATCACAGTCAGTAGCATGGGCACAGGTGACCTTCTCCATATGAGGCCCTATGAATAAGATAAAAAAATGATACGCAGTTTGTTCATTGACACATCTGATAAGAGGAATTGAAAAACCCTTGCTTCCTTAAGAAAGCACATATTAATGAGGTGAATATCAAGAGATAGACTGGCTCTTTATTATCAACTGATAACTTTGTAAAGGCAATTTCCAGTACAAGCCCCTTTGAGTTATCTATTCACAGCAAGATGAAAACGATCAAAGCAACTTGCATCTCTCTCTGAAGCCTTCTGTCATCTAAATGTTTTATTTGTTTTGTTTTGTTGCCAATCTCTCTAGCAGTCTTAACAATAACCACCAACCACCATTCAAGTTCTGGCAAAAAACAAAGGAAGGAAGGATTCCTTCTCTGCCACCCACCCCCCCACCTCCACCTCCAGGCCTCAGCCATCCCCTTGGATCTAAGTTTTCCAAAATCCCTAAATTAGGTATTAAGTATATGTTTATTCCATCCTCTAATCTGGGAGATAGAAATATCTGTTTGCAGTCTCATTTTATCCTCTACTGTCCTAAAAGTAAACTTCAAAATGTAGCTGATTTTCTGCCTCCTCTTTCTTCATGTGACCCTGGTTCAAATAGGACAGCTTTGGGGGTGGACCCCACAGACAGCTCCAGTTCAAAAAAATTACTATTGCTTTTGGAATACGAAGACTGATTTTTGAATATGCTTTAGGCACATCACCAGTATTATTTTTGTTAAGCTGGTTCTATTTCAATAATAAGAGAATGGATTTTTTATTGGCAAAAGTAATTCTGACCAGTAGACATCTTAGAAGATGCCTGATGACAAAACACTAATAATCATAAAGAAATCCTCAAAGCTCCAACATCTGAACTGGATAGGTACATTGGAACGGTCTTCTTTTGTCTTGAACTGCCTTGAAATGAGTATTTGATACTCATTTCAAAAAATTATAAAACTATGACATTTTGGAAGATGTTCAACATGAAGCTTAAAGGTGAAAGATCTACTTAGTGTGAATTTTTTTTTCAAGTTTTGAAATGAACAGTCTGATTCTTAAAGCAAAAGCTGTGGGACGTTTGCTAAACACATTTTAATTCTGCGTTTAGTTTTCTTCTTCTTTGGTAAAATACTTCAATTTCACACTTCCTGCTCGTGCCAGGCACTGTGCTGCTGGGAGTCTGTCGAGTAAGGAAAATGTGGCCTCTTCCTTTGAGAAGTTTAAAAATTCTTATGCTGGCACCAAAAGGCACTACAAAGTTTAAAGTAGTGCCTTTTAAGGTGCAAAAAATTATATAACATTTGTGTTTCTACCTATTGTCCTATTATTTCCATCTTCCAAACAAAAGAAAACTGAATCACACACAGAAAATAAATGTGCATGCTGAGCAATGTTCTTTTTGCTTGCGATGTTTAAAAGCAGAGTTCTTTAAAGGAAATTTGAATAGAAATTGCTAATACTGAAATTAGTCGTATTATCAGATATTCTGTGTTTCTACCCAAGAAGCGTAAAGCTTCAGGCTTCATAGTGTTTCTCCAAAGTCTTTTGTTTTGAGAGCTTGAAAATTGACAGCACAAAGACAGCTATTGACTTGGCATCCAGGGGTAGAATAACACACCTGGTCTTGATGCCTCTGTTTTTCTTCCAATCTTCCCCCCTCTCGCTGTTCTTTCTCTTTGTTACTTTCCTGAGGAAATTCATATAACGAGCTTTGCTTAGTACAACACAAAGAGGAAGATAACACTCTGCTGGCAGGAAAATGGCAGCTACTCAGTTCTGGTAGAGAGCATTGGTGGTTATTGATTTTTAAGGTCTGCACAATTTTTTTTTTATTAAATCATAGCTGTGTACATTAATGCATTTGTGGATACAATGTGCTGGTTTTATATACAATTTGAAATACTTATACCAAAACAGTTAACATAGCCTTCACTGCACTTTCTTAATTATTGTGTTAAGACATTTATACTCTACACTTAGTAGATTTGACATGTACCCTTATAAAATGCACCATAGGTGTGGTCCCACCGATTACCCTCCCTCCACCTGTCCACTTCCCTCCTCTTCCCCACCTCCTCTTTCCCCTTCATCTTGGACTATAGTTGGGTTATAGCTTTCATATGGAAGTGTGGGTGCGTATATATTGGTTTCATAGTAGGGCTGAATACATTGGATACTTTTTCTTCCATTCTTGAGATATTTTGCTAAGAAAATATATTCTAGCTCCATCCATGTACACATAAAAGAGTTAAAGTCTACATCTTTTTAAGGCTGCATAATATTCCATAGTATACATATACCATAATTTATTAATCCATTCATGGATCAATGGGCACTTGGGCTTCCTCCATGACTTATACACAATTTTTTTGCGCAAATATTCAGATAGCATGGTATAAAAATCATTGGGTTTAGAGTCAATTTGTAAATTTAGACAACCCATTTATTATTTCTGGGCCTCGATTTCCACATCTCTAAATTTGTGCACTGAACCAGCAGTTCCCAAAGTTTTCTGAACAATAGAATCACTTTTTTAAAAGGATAACTTTTAAAAGTCCTCACTCTCAGGTTGTCTGCCACACCAATTAAATTAGAGTATCTCAGGGTGGGAGCCACATCTGTGTTATTTAAAGATCCCCCAGTTGATTCCAATGTGCTACCAAGTTAAGGAACCACTCTAGAAAACTAGTTTACCCAATGTCTTCCAGTTCTCGTATTCTAACTTCGACTGGCTTTCTCCAGTTTGCTCATCTCTGTAACAAGGAGCAAACCATTAACAACTTACCTATAACTTTAATTCAATGGTAGTAAAAATCTAGTTTGATGACCATCTTGCATCCAGATATCCGAATCTCTAGTGATAACAGGGACATTCTCCTAAACAATTCCCTCAAACATGTTTTTTGTGTTCTTTGTTTTTTCTCCTTACCCCTGTAGGATATCTGTAAGTCATATACTGGTTCATTTCACATAGTCCTGTATTTCTCTGAGTTATTGCTCATTCTTTATTCTTTTTCCTGTATCTTTGAATGGCTGGGTTAGTTCAAAAGCCTTGTCTTCAAGCTAGGAGATTCTTTCTTCTGCTTGGCCTGTTGTTGAAGCTTTGTGCTGTATTTTGCAATTTCCTAAATGACCCCTTTATTTCTTTACGGTTTGTTACATCCTTTCTTATGTTTTCTGTTTCTTTAATGAGTTTTTCGTCTTTTTCCTTCATGTCCTGAAACATAATTATTGTTCCTTTGTTCTGGTTTTCAACTTTCTCTGTAGTTCTATTCATCTTGTTGCCATTTGTGTTCTAAATTCCATTTCTGACATTTCAACAATTTCTTCTTTGTTGGGGTTCTTTGCTGTCAACCCATTGTGTTCCTTTAGCGATATCAAACTACCTTGTTTTTTCATGTTGCTAGAATTCTTTTACTGGTTTCTTCTAGTCTGAAACTTCTTCTCTCAGCTCAGAGCTGAAGGGTTTGCAGCACACCTGTTCTCCTTTGCTAAGAACTCTCCTACTTCATAAAATGGAGGAGAGGTGCCTACATGTGCTTTTGTGTCTTGCGTTGGAGGATTTCCTAGCAGGAGAGGGGTGGATACACTAAAAGCCTTGAAAAAAGACATTCTCCTATGTCATCCCAGTCCTCAGTGATTGTCACAGTTCACATTGGTGCTCGGGAATATTCACTCAGATTGAGAGATGGTCCCCACGCTGCTGTTGAAAGCTTGGGTAGGGTGCCAAGCAAGTTCCTCTCCTTGGAAGTGGTGATACAACCTTGGCCAGCACCTGAGAGGGTCACAGGACTTTGGTGAGCATCGGGATGCATTATGGGACTACAGCCAGAGATGAGGCATGCTGTAGGACCTTGGCAGGCACCCGAGAATATCATGAGACTGCAGCCTACATCTGGGTGGATCACAAGATCTTGGTGCATGCCTGGGCACATCTCAGAACATTGGTGGTGCCTGTGTGAGTCACAGGACCTTGGCAGGCATCTAAGCAGGTCACAGGACCTCAGTAGTGCCTGAGTTCATTGTGATACTGCAGCTGGCAGAAGATCAGGTCATAGTAACTTGACAGGCTCCTGCACAAGGAGCAGAACTTTGCAGGTGTCTGCGCAGGGCCTGGGACCTCGGTGGGCACCTGGACAGGTTGCAAATCTTGACCAGTGCCTCAGTGAGTTGTGACTACAGCCAACAGTGGGGTGGCTCCTTGAAGAAGCTGGGCCACCCATGCTTCTGGGGCCAAGGAGATGTATGCTGTTCAGCTGTGGAGTGCAGTGGCTGAGGCTCTCCCTCCACCCAGGTCCAGCTATGGCTGCTGCTGTGGTGCCACCCAGGTGGCACAGCAGCACAACAGAAATGGCAAGATAGCAGTGGCAAATTCTGAGGGCAAGTGGGTGCCTGTTCTGCTCAGATCCTCCAGAGGCACAGGTGAGGGTATTGGGGGGTACATGGCACCCAGTCACAGTGTGTGTGACAGCACCTCCCATCCCTGCTCCCTCTCTAGCCTGACAGAGGTAATGGAGAAGTGGCTTCTATGAAGCCAACCTCTCTGCAGCCCCAGAATTCAGTGGCTAAGAGTGTAAACTGGCGTTTGCTGCAGGGACCTGGGACCAGAAGTTGGAAGCACCCCTTTCTACCCACTCTTTAGTGTGATGCTGCCACACAGTTCTCAAGCAGCTCCCTAATCAGTCTAGAAGTCTTCTGTGGTTGGGGGAGCCCCCTTTGCAGCCAAGTTTGTAGTGTCCACTAGGAGAGTATAGAACCCTGAGTATTTCTCCCTTAATCCTTCCCTGTATGTTGATGCTTCCTCCAGGCACCTTCCGATCTTGTCCAGTGGATCACCCTGCCTCTCTCTACCCCACTTTGGGGGTCTCAGGAAGCTTCTATTATAATTCACAATGCTCTCCCTGAAACCATCCCTGTGTAAGTGAACATCTACTCTCAACCTCTGATCTTCTCCTTGAGAGCAGTGAGTACAGTCTGCTTCTAGTCCACCATCTGGCCCCTATCAAACTCACTATATAAAGAGTTACTGACACTCAATAACAAAAAAGACAAATAACCCAATTTAAAAATGAGCAAAAGACTTGAGGAAATACTTCACAAAAGATCTAAAAGTAATCAGTAAGCCCCTTTCTTAAGAAGTGCTCAAGCTCATTAGTCACCAGGGACATGTAAATTAAAATCACAATGAAATACCCCTCACACTGTTTTATTGGCCAAAATTTAAAAGACTGCCAACATCCAATGTTAGCAAAGATTTAAAGCAACTGGAATTCAGATGCATTGCTTGTGGAAATCATTACACTGAGAAACTATTTGGTAACTGCTTATAAAATTAAACATATAACCACCTTATGACCCAGCAATTCTACTCCTCACTATTTACCTAAGATAAATGAAAACATATGCTCATACACAGAATTGTAGGGCTATGTTTATACGCGTCTCATTCATAATAGTCCCAAACTGGAAACAACCCAAATATATATCAACAGATGCAAGAATAAATAAATCTCAATATATTCATATTTAGCAATATAAAGAAATAAATTACTAATACAAATAAGGGCATGAATAAATCTCAAAAACATACTGAGTGAAAGAAGCCAAACATAAAAGTATACATACAGTGTGATTGTTTTTATATCATAATAAAAATCAGAAGAATGGTAGCCTGTGTATGTGTGTGCACATGTGTGTGTTGGCGAGGAGGAAGGTATACAATAAATTGAAACTCTCTCATGTGCTGTGACTGTTGTACCTTGATTGAGATTTGAGATGTGGATCACATAAGTATATACATTTATCAAAACATTTGTTAAAACTCATTAGACTTTAAGATCTTATACATCAAAAAATTTAAAAACCACTTTTTTAAACTATAAAGAGTTATTACACGCACTATGAAGTATTTTAATTTTTAAAGTCTTTCAAGCAAAAGATGAATTTGAGATGGTTATAGAGTTGAATTGATGCTAAACAATCATAGGGCACTGAGTATCCAGTTTTCATCTGGTTATATGAAAGTGCTTGCATCCAATATAACAAGTTTATTTTGTGACTTAGAAATGAACACAGCACCCTCTAACCCACTTTAACTAGTGATTTTTCTTAAAGGCCCAGTGCCGAGAATGATCTATACATAAATACATAGAACCTGGAACCTTGGCAAAGTGTTGGCACATTCTCTTTATGTCTCTCAAGTGTGGGCAATTTTAGTGAAGTACTTTTGAATGGAACTAGAAAAAACTAACACATGTCATGCTATAAATCACATTCTAGACCAAATTCTGTTAATAACCACACGCAATATGAAAATATGTTTATGAAGCTAAAAAGGTAAGAACTATGATGCCACCAAATGTCAATTAAGGAACAGGCTTCTTGCCTCCATTGTTAACACAGACCCCCTCTGCCCCCCGCTGCATGTCTTCCAGAAGCACCAGGAGGAGATTTTGTGTGTATGACAGGTCCCCACATCAGTGTTCCCACAGAACCATAAGCACAGGTACAGAGGAGAAAACCCCTCTTCACTCGCCATCTTTTAACCACGCCCAGCTTCAGGCACAAAGGGCTGTCCTGGACAAAGTTGTAGACTCACCATGGCAGGCTTGCTCAGCAATGCTGGCCTTTAGAAGCTTTGCCCATCCTAGGAAATCAGCCTCAAATGGTCATCATACACTGTCCCCAAAATTATTTTGTCAGGGAAGCCCCATCCTCGGTTCAGATTCAGGAATAAGACAGTCTGACATATAACACAAGGAGCCTGTCTCCTGCAAAGCACGTAACTTGGCATAAAGGAACATGTGTTTACAGATGACAAGCTCATTGAGGGCCTTGCTTACTATTAATCCCATACCCCAAACGTGGTAAATAGGTGCTACGTATGTTTTGTAGACTGTGTGGCTTCATGAATGAATGCTAACCTGACTCTGTCACTGTGACAGTTAAATAAAGTAATACATATAAAGTGTTAGCAGGGCAACGAACATCTGAGTTGAGTGCCAGCCCCCTTTTCTTTCTCTTTAGAAAGAAGTTTTCTTCCTTTAAGGAACTATTTACTCTTATTAGATAAATAGGTCTTATTCATTTTAAACACCACAATCCAACCCCTTTCAAAATGGAAAATAATCTGATCTTATTACAAGTTTCAAAAGACTGATGACACTTTAATGGAACTATGTGATGGGTGATGTGTGTTTTCTCACCCAGCAAAAGACTTTTAGACACTTCTAATTAATTGGGAAATTAAATGCTCTGCAAGCCGGTATTTGATTAGAGTTCCAGAGAGATTTGGAAATTGTGTGTGTGTGTATGTACTCACAGGCAAATGCTCATGTTTATGTATGACAGAGAAACAGAGAGACTTTGCTTAAATCCTGCTATAAGCACTGTCCTACTTTTACACATAAAACATGCTCAAAACATATGAGAAAACTGTAAAATTTCACTGATGGACTTATGTGTTATCAATTCCATTCCTAGAATACTAGAAAGGTATTAGAAAATTTCCAAATGTAATTCAACTTTTATATTTAAAAGTATGAGTTAAAAATATCTGGGCACTACCTGTGGCTCAATGGAGTAGGGTTCTGGCCCCATATGCCAGAGGTGGCGGGTTCAAACCCAGCCCCGGCCAAGAACTGCAAAAAGAAAAAAAGAGAGAAAAATATTCATAAAATCTTTCGTTTTTCTTCTTTTCCTTCACAAGTAAACACACAATTATACTTCTTAAGTCTATAAACTATCCAATCAGGGCTAATGATTTTTAACTTACGGTGATTGATTATCATGCAGTGTAAAAGAACAGCCCAGCGTAGGAAAGCACAGCTCAGAATAGAATGTGATGGAAACCATTAGAATACAAAGTCAGACGCTTTGTGAGCATTAATAACTTAAAATTTGACATGTATGCATTTACTGAGTCATAATGTAAAGCGAGCTGCACTATTTAAGTCAAAGTCAAAGAAGTTTGAAGGTCACTCCTCCATGCAATAGCGCTGAAGGTCCACTCAGCAGCAGAAGTGGGTACAACCAGATCTGGTATAAAAACAGGGGTCTAAGAGTACCAATGTACAGGAGAGCCAAGGGTCCAGAAGCAAACAGGAAATTCTCAGGCAACCCTACAGAGAGGCTTGATGAGTTCACTGAACACACGAGCTTACTGAGATGAGAGAAGAAGGGCGGGTAAACTACCCTCAACTCTCCAGAGGAGAAGCAGTAGCCATAATTGTCAGACACATGTCAGACAGAACCCAAATTACCTGGAGTGAGCTATGTAAAATATAAAGCACAAGTCAAGATTTTATTTATTCTGTGACTATATAAATATTGCACTATTTTTTGATAGAAAGGAATCTTTGAGTACTGCAGTCAGTCATCTCATGGAGAAGTCTACAACTACCATGTCCTTGTAATCTGTTCCCCTCTCACAAAATTTTAATGGAACCACACCAATGTCATTTAGGGTGACAGCGAGGGTGTGGTTGGGGACTGTGTGTGGTCTTTCCCTTGCAGACAAATTCCTATTCTCTGAAGAGTATGAGGCAGAGACTGGACAAGCTGCTCACCGTCTGTTCCCTGGAGCTGCTGAACTGGAGGTGGCATCCCATCCTCACAGTTTTGAAGAGCTGGAGCCACTAGCACCCCAGCCCAAGTCTGCCCCCAAATACCCTCAATCTAGAACATTCTCTCCCCCTCCATTTGTGGCCTCTTCTCTCCAGGCACACACGCTCCAGATGATTCCTTCTGTCCCTCTCCTTTTTATTCTACTTCTCACGAGAAAATAGACTTGGAATCTGCCCTCCTGGTTCAGGGGTCTCATGCTGTTGCCTTTTCCTTCTTTGCTTTTCTGCCATGAAAGCTGGGTTTCCTTCTCCCCATTCAGACCCCGAATCCTGCCTCTGCACCCCAGCTCTGTGACCTCATACCTGCTGCAAACACAGACTTCCCTGTCCATATCTCTCAATTTCCCCCTGCTGTGGATGGACAGCCTGTCAGACCCTATCACCTCTTAGCATCTCTCCAGGGTTAACCTAGTCCTGGGGTTGCTAAAGCCTAGTTACCCAGGACATCCCTATCTATACTTATTGTCCCATACTAATTCTATTTTAAGAGCACCCTCTTTCACTTAAAAAAAAAAAAAAAGTGAAAATCATCCCAGAATAAAAGTCACCCTCTCTAGCACGCTGCTGTGCCCACTCGGTCAACCATCGTCCCTTGGCCCATAGCTGGTCCATTCCATAGGTCTGTAGTTCCAGATTAGCCTAGACTCAACATCTCCAACTCCCAGCATCCTAGTAAAACTTCCTGAATGGAAAGTTCCCCTGGCAGGATGAACCTTAAAGATACCTGTGATGGATCTTGGGAGTCTATATAACCCTGTTATACTGTTTCCCTACCTTGGGTGTCAATTGCTACATAACAAATCACCCAGACTTGGGGCAACCTGAAATAACGATAATGATTTATTATCCCTCATGGTTTCTATGGTTCAGGAACCCAGATCAGACCTTGTCTCTGCTGCTCTGTGATGTCTACAGCCTTAGCTGAAAGACTAAAAGTTTGAGGGCAGAAATAATCTGAAAGTTCATTTGCTTGCTTGTCTGGAGTTGATGCAGGCTGCCACTTGTCTGAAACACCTACACGTGTCCTTTCCACATGACCAGAGGTTCCTCGCACTATGGTGGCAGAGTTCTCAGAGCAAGCAACCTGGGCCAGGTGGAAGCTGCATCCTTTGTAGGACCTAGGCTTGCTTAACCCTCCAATCACGGGCCATGACTTCTGCCCAGTATCATCGATCAAGGAAGTTCCAAGCCACTGCCAAGAATCAGGGGCTGAGAACATTAGACCCCTACCCTTACACTCCCTCTTATAAGATCATGTAATACGGATATTTACAGAAGGTGCCAAAAAATGTATACACCTTTTAAGAAAGGAAAGAAACTGTATCAAAATATAGACAATTGTATTAAAATATATACAATATATATCAATAACAAAAGATGAACACAAGTCACGGGGAGCGTCTCTTGTAATTGCAGAAGTCAAATATTACTTTAGAATTCCAAATTTAATACAGGTTTTTTCCATTCTTAGAATGTGTATACCTTTTTTGGCACCTTCTCTGTGTGTGTGTATATATTTTTAAATACAACTATCCATCCCTTCCAAATACCCAACCCACTCTGGGCAAAGTGTCACCCTTCTTGTTACCTCCTATCAAACTTTTTCCAGGATGAGTCTTTTGAAACTTCTGTAATCAGGAACAATACTATCACCTTGTACAGTTGTGCCACTTGTTGCAGTTTTAAGAATCTTTGCCATTGATCCTCACAACTCTGGCAGGGAGGTAAGGTGAGTCCCCCACTTTACAAGTGAGGAGGAAAGTAAAAACAGGCAAGCCATTTGCTCCGAGTCACAGCTGGGACTCAGTGCAGTCATTCTGGTGTGGAACTGGATTTCTTTCCACTATCAACTAACCTCTGCTAACAGAAAAGCATCCCAGCACGGTGGTCAGAGCCCAGACTTTGGATTAGGCAAGCCTGGCTTTGAATCCTGGTCTTATAGCTTAGCGGCTTTGGACAAAGAGCTTAACTTCCCTGTGCTTCAATTTTCTCATCCTTGGAATGAAGGCAATAAAACCTACTTCGTGTGTTTAATTCCTGCCATGAAATTAAATGATATTAAGACAGTGCCTAGCACAGTGCCTAAGAAGTTCATCTTAATAATGATGTGTGATCTAATAGCCCACACAACGTATTTAGAGCCGGATATCCTTAATAAGACTTATAAGAAATCTGGACCACAACAGACAAGGGAGCTGTTCAGGAATAGACAGGGAGCCATCCTCAAATCACAGTGCAAGCCAGTCAGTATCTTAGAATCAGATCTTTTCTCATAGAGAGATATTGTTCAGCAGTTTGAAGAAGAAAACTTAACAAAGGGCAGCCGATTTTCCAGCTCTTCTAAGTAGACATCATTGAATAATATACAGGCTAATAATTTAATCTCCATCTCCAAAGGTTGAACATAGAGGCTGCTGGGGTTACAGAGGTTTGCTTTATTGCACAGAGCAGGCATTGGTGCCACCGAGATGACCTTTCCATTGGCCAACCTTTGAGGTCTGGGCAGAGAGCAAGGTTAACACAATTGGGAGCCTTTCAGCATGTTGCTCTGGGATACCATTTACATGTAACTTGGCAATGTGTCCACTCCTGTCAAGGTAGGCACTGAGTCGTTGAATGGCCCTGTATTTTATTCTCATTGTTTTAATAAAACAGAATGTTCTACTGGCAAAGGCTGCCGGATATTTGTCATTAATGGAGAGGTGAGTAAAGTGGCTAAATTAATCAGTATTTATAGTGTCTGAGAATTATACCAATGAGGGCGGCAGAGAGTCTTACATTACAGTCCTCAATGTTGCCTCAGAGAAAGAGCCATTTTGTTAGAGCTCAGAAATAGTTTGCCTATTTCTTCTGTCCCATCACTTGGGCCTGGCTATAAAGCCTCTGATTCTGTGTCCAGGGCCAGAAGGACAGCAGATTCGCTCATAAGAATGCCCAAGGGATACTTAAAATTTATGAGCCAGTCCTCAGCTCCTTACCAGTGTGAAGTTCTCATTCACGTCAGCAGGAAGGAGGCCTATAGGGCAGGGCATCTCAATTGCGTTCTTTCTCTGCTTTGCTGGTCCCGAATCAAACTTGCCCTGTGACTGCTTTAAGAGTTGATGTCTTGGCATCCGACAGCAAGGAGACAGCTTCATTTCTTCTGGCGCCTGGGGCCCACGCTGCAGGGCAGCTCACCCTCCCCCCACTGGGGATTGCTTTTGGAATCCTCAGTGTTTATAAAGGAAGCCCACACTGGCCCGTTGTAACGTGTGACACTCTTCACTCAATAGCAGTGGGAAGTTCAAACGTCTTAAGTGACCCTCTCGGGTAACCAAAACCCCAGATCCCTAATACGGAGTAACCATTTCTGCCATAGTGCTACCTTTGGGTTGAACAGCACTTTGTGTTTTCCAAAGCTCTTTCATAGGCTCGGTCTCCTATGGTCTGGCAAACCCTGTCAGGAAGGCAGGGCAGAGGTAGTGAGTCCCATTTCACAGATGAGAAAACTAAAATTCAGACAGTTCAGGTATGTAGCTAGTTAGTTGCAGGGCTGAGACCTAAACTGTCAAACCATTGCCTCTTACTTTACTTTCTCGTTCCACCCTTCTAATTTTCCCCTTTCCTTTTCTCTAATCTCACTCTTTCTCTGCTCACTCTCTTTGTTCCCTTTCTTCCTCTTCCTTTCAATCCATTTCCCTCCACTCTTCTCAACTCTTTTGTTCCAACAAAGATTTCAGGCAGGACCATGAACCTTCTAGAATTACAGCACTGACTTTACCATTCACCTGATAAACAGGGACTTCAATAGCTCTTGTAGGAAATCTCTTTGCTTCTCTGTAATGCATTTTCCCTGCTATGAAATACACATGCTATGTGTATCAATATAAGATAATAGAGTTGAAAATTTACTTAAAATTCAGAATTGAGCAAGGAAATATTAATTTCAAATGCAGCAATTTTTACCTTCTCTTTTTTAAAATTTGGACCTATGATAGATTGGCA
The DNA here is from genome assembly GCA_963573935.1 of Arctocebus calabarensis. NCBI lineage: Eukaryota > Metazoa > Chordata > Mammalia > Primates > Lorisidae > Arctocebus > Arctocebus calabarensis. Next base: position 37,051 of record CAUYON010036617.1, read on the forward strand.
CATCTAAGCCACAGACAAATCCAGGGCATTCTTCTTACCCCACCTCTTCTACTTGGTAAAACATGCAAACTCAACACTCCAAGGGTCCAGTGAGGAATTGAGTCTATCTGGTATTATACTTAAGGCTATCTCAGCAATTCAAAGCAAAAGTTTTAAATGTTTCATTTTCAGTCCATGTTAGGCAGATAGAATATAGCTAGTCTCATTACTTGCTATACCATACCTCTACATAACCCCTCTCACCTCAATTTCTATTGATCTGCAGCTGTTGGAAGGAATATTGAATATTGAAATTGCTCTTTGAACAGTGTCTGATCTCCTTTCCTCCCCTCCTGTGACAGTTGACACCATGAAGACAAGCTTTCATGAGTGCCTATCACTAGCCTCTAGGCCAGTGGTTCTCAACCTTCCTAATGCCACAATGCATTTTCATTGTTAAAAAGAGGTCATGATCCACAGTTTGACAACCACTGCTCTAGGCTGTCAGGACATTGGCTTAATATATGAGAACTTAAATGCTTCTGTCCTAATCTTGAGAGGCAAAGAAAGGCACTGCCTCAAAATTGTGTGCCTCAACTCCTAAGAGCATTACTTCTAGTTTGTAAATGAATGTGTGGATCATTTGAGCCCCTCCATTCTAAGAAATGTTCAGAATCAAGAGAATCCTATGGAAGTTACCCATCATTCCTGAGGGGCAAAACATCTACAGGAGAATGTCACTGGATCATTTCAAGGGGCTGTGTGCATTCGATCCCAGGACCGTGTCTCTTCAGAATCTTTTCTAGATCTCCCTGAACTCCTTGTCTTGTATGGTGTTCTAACAATTGGATGAACATATTCTGAGTGGATTCATTCTCCTGATATAAGAAACTCGTGTAATTGGGAGATCCCTGATTCAGATGGCCAGGAATGTCTAAGTAGGGCAGATCAATCCTGGTCAAGCCAATGTCCATAGGTATGGGCTGTTCCCCTGCATAGAACTGACCTTCTGATGCCCAGATGTGTAATAGCCACATAGTCAGGGGCCTAATTGTACTGTTCTTGGTTTTATTCCAGCTAACTTAACTGGCCTCAGCTAGCTGGGCTGGCTTGAACACTGGACAGCTGCCTGTAACAGTGGCCTTGGGTAGCCTTCACTTCTTGTTCAACTTGGCCTACAGTTCTTTGCTACAGGGCTTGGAACTTTACAGCAAGGCCAGCAGATGGCCTGGCCACCCAGCGTTCTACTTGCTCTTCCCATGGGCCATCCAGAAATTCTTCAGGGTACCTTTGGAAGCAAGCAAGGTGATGGCTTCTGACACCTGGTCCAGAGGTATCTGCTGAGCTTCCCTAGTCTGTTTACCTATTTCTCTAAAGTACCCTTTTAGTGCCAAAGACTTACCTTGAAAATTAATTAGCAAATGACCTTAAAAAAGAAAATGAGAAGCAGGAACTAGTTAGTTTAGAGAAGAGAGCACTTAATCCACTAAGCAACATGTGATTCTTCTAAAGTCTGTGACAGATTCTTTATCATGTTTAGAACCGTTGCCAGGGTTTTGTTGTTCATTTCAGTACACACAGGACAGCCAATCAAATGGCATCTCAGAAAGAGCATGTTGCTGAGAATGTCCACTGCTAAGCAGTGGGCGTCATTTGTATCTCCCGGGTTTTCCTTTTCATCACTGGCATTGAAATCACAGTGCCTTTCAAAGAGGCATAGGCTGAGTCAGATTTGTGCTAGGGCAATGGTTCTCAACCTTCCTAATGCCACGGCCCTTTAATACAGTTGCTGTGGGTCACAATCCACAGGTTGAGAACCACTGTGCTAGGGCAAAGTGAAACTTGGTTTCTTGGGGAGTGCAGAGTGAAGTTGAGAACCCACCAATCATGGGAGGAAAAAGAAACCAGAGTTTAATCCCCTTGGTGCATACCATTTCAGTGCTGCCTTCCATGGGCCAGAAGTGATGTGGTTAAAAAAAAAGGGGGGGGTCTCCTCTTCAAAGAATATAACTCTGAGAAGCTAAGGACTATGCCATGAGGGACCAGGCTTGCTCTACCAAGAGTGTGCCAGATCCAAGAAAAAACCTCTTGGGAGGTTTCCCTTGGGAGAAATGGAGCATTCAGTCTGCTTCTGTGTCCGTATTGGGTCTCTAGGTGGTCCTAGGAAGACAAGAATGCAGACACCATAGGTGTTGCCTGTTTCCTCCAGACCTTTCTTCTCTGTTACATCCAGACAGCTTCTCCACTGGCATCTGTGACCATTTCCTTTGCTCCCTTAAGCAACTGGAAAGCAGACCAAACACATGTAGAATTTCTAAGCAAAGCAGAGTTTAATTTAAAAAAAGAAAAAAACAGCATTGCCATCTTACCTAGCTAACCCTAGCATGTTAGAAACAACCGCAGGATGAAGGCAGACTGCCTAGGATGCTGAGTCAACAATAGGAAAGAGCTTCTCATGCTGAAAAGATGACCAACAGCCCTACTAAATACAGTCATACTTTTCTCACCTACCTCTTATAATTATGTCTCTCCATCTGAAGTAGAATAACTTTCCTCTCCTTGCCTTATTTATTTGGCCATTCATTTGTTCAGACAAGAGACTTCTATGTAGCACCCATTTATATGCCAATCATTTTCAATTTCATGTATCATCCAGCCATTCAAAAATTATTATTTATTAATTTATGAGTCTTAGGCCTATCCATTTATTTTGCTCAAAAATAAATAAACTGTCTGAGGTACTGGGGGGTATGAAAATGTATGACATAATGCCCATAGCACTAAAACGTTATAGACTGCTTAGCAATTTGCAATGTACTCATTTATCTAGTCATTCATCCATTCACTTATTCCTTTGAAACATAGTTGCTGGAGATCTACTGGATGCCAGGCATACTATAAGGCACAGAGCCACACGCATTCATCCTAATCTTCTTCCTCACTTTCTTCTAAATTCATTGCATCACATCATCACATACAGTGATGCATTGTATTGCCACTGCTGCTGCCAAGCCCAGAAACAAAAACAAACCAAACAACTTTTGGGATTTTATGTGTATGTATTTGTGGTTCTTTTAGGGAGAGAGGACAGTAGGCTTCAGATGGATAGATAGGGTTATTGAGTTATTTCACAATATTCCTGCAATAGTCCCTGGTTTCTTTTGGCATGAGATGTCAGAAGGCAGATCCCCAACTCAAGATAGCACAGGAGGCTCTGAGTGATGACAGCTGTGGGGCAATGGGATAAACCAGCTTGCTAAGTGGTGAGAGGTGTGGTTGGAGATTAGGCAATGATCCGCCAAGGACAGCACAGAAAAGATGCCTCCAGGAGACCTCTGACCCCTAACCTAGAGTCTCTTTCTACTTGAGATTTGATTATCAAAACAACCCCTGGCACATACTGAGTCTTCCATAAATATTTGTCATGTCAATGGCTGAATAAACACTAAGCCATTTGTTGGGCCATGAGCTCCTTGAGGGTGAGAACCGGGCCCTAATTATCTCTTGTAGTCCCAGGGCCTCCATCCCTTCTCCAGGGCTCTTGGGAACTGTCTACAGGACTTTGGCTAGAGGCTCCCCCCGTTTTCTTTCTTTGAATTCTAGGTACAAGTGTTTTCTTCGTGTGGGTTAGTCATGTAACAGATTCTCTCTGCAAGGGCAGCACCCTTACAAGGATAAGCATATCCATCATATATTTCTTAAATTTCAGGCTTTGTTTTCTTCCCTGATGACTAAATTGTTGGTTCACCTCCCCACCATGAGGCTGTGTGCACTATGGGAACAAAAATTTGTTTTGCTATCAGTTAAAAATGCAAAATAGCTATATAAAGAAACCAAATCATGCCCTCCCCAAACCAAACACTAGAATTGGCTTCTGACTTAGGTCTGTTTAGGGTTATCTGTGGTCTTTTTCCTTCAGTAGCTGGTAATCAAGAAGAGAATGCGTGAGTGCCACTGGAAACCAAGTGAGAGACCCACAGCGCTGTGGGCCAGACACCACCGCCAGGGAGAGGATGAAGGCAGGGGAAGCCAGAAGCCGACTTCAAGATTCTTGGGCCTCAGGCCAAACCATAATTCAGGCCAAGGAAGCTTATCAAAGAAGAAAACAGACTTAACATTTTCTGGCTCTCTGCTTCTTTCTCAGAGTGCTAGTGTTGGGAGTGAGACTGGCTTTCTCCATCCTGGGCAGAAACAGTCGAAGTTTGAGAATTTAATTGTTTGATAATATGGAATATGTGGCCTCACACAGCATTCTATATATCATTTCACTTAGCAGAATAGCTCAAGACACAAAGAATTTCAAACTGGAACAAGGGTCTGACCTGCTTGTTTATGACTGTGTCATTCAGGGACAACCTAAGTCTGGCAGAAAGAGCAGAGATTTTCTGCCACAGAACTCAACCCGTTAATTTAGATGAAAATATCACCGAGTACTGGTTCTAAATTCCCTCTACTCTGATACACGAAGAAAATTCCAGAAGCAATGCACACAGGACAGACCCTAAGCCATTGAGTCATGGATGACATTTCACAGGGCATTTTGAAGGGACAATTGGAACAAGCAATCACCACTCTAGGAAGAGAGCAGGATATTTCTGGCAGCAAGCGGACAGTCTAATGCCTGAGACAGCTACAGAAAATGACTAATTTTGTTTGTGGCCATTACTGAAATAACATCAAGTCACAAAGAAGCTAATATCCTTTCCCAATGTTGACAAAGAGGAGACTGTCCAGCCTACCTGTTGGTAAACACTAGGTTTCTGCTGGCTTTTATCTATTAACAACCACCCCTGAGGGATAAGGGACCCAGCCCTTCCTGGGGAAGCCCTGTGTGCTGATATGGGAAACTGTCTGCAGCTGAGTCTGGTTCTCTGGTTGCTGGTCCTCTCTGGCCACATGGCCAATCAGTCATTCCAATAGAAAGGCAAGGTGAAATGAATTCAAGGAAGAAAGGCAATTTCCTTTAAAATACTGTGGCAAAGGCTCTTTTTTCCGTAGGGCCAAGTCTTGGCATATCCTCTGTGCCAGTCATGTTCAGAGATGATTCTCAGATCAGTAGTCTACCTGTATCAGCATCGCTTAGGGACTTGTTAGAAAAGCAGATCCGCGGGACCCCCTGAGAACCTGCGAATCATACACTCCGGGTCTGGGGCCCAGCAGTACATGTTTTCACAAGCCCTCGTGGTGATTCCAGTGCATCCTAACATTTGAAAACCACTGTTCTACTCTCCAGTAAGAAATCTGGGATCTGCCATGGTATGAAAGTAAACTCTGTGTGGGTGTCTGTGTGTGAATTCAGTAACTTAATTGTCTTAGTTCTGTGCTGCTATACTGAAATACCATAGATTGGCTAATTTATAATAGACAAAAACTAATTTCTCACAGTTCTAAAGGTTGCAAAGTACAAGATCAAAGGGCTGCTATCTGGCAACACCATCTTGCAGGAGGCATCTCATGGCTAGAAGGGCAAAAAGAGGATGAGAGAAAGAAGAGAAGGGCCAAACCAACCCTTTTCTGATGAACCTCTTCCCCAGATAATGGCATTGATCCATTCATGAGGACAAAGCCCTTATGGCCTGACCACCTCTCATAGGTCCCACCTCTCAACACTAGTGCTTTGAGGATTAAGTTTCTAACACATACTTTTGGGAGTGTGTGTGTGTGTGTGTGTGTGTGTGTATTAGTACTAAAATTATCGATTTAGAAATATAGGTTCTTTTTTAAATTAGGGTAGTAGTTTTCATGGGAAACTCTGGCTGTTAGACATGGTGGGAATAGGGGTGAACCATTAATCCAGCAAAGCAGGGAACTTTCTATTGGCTGTTACCATTGGCTCTCCCATTAAAGATTCTCCAAAAAAGTGCAACACCTGGCCTTATTTGACCTTTAAATGAATCTGATGAACAGAAGATTAAATACTGGATGTCTTCCTAAGAGAAGCTGATTGGAGTGGTGGTAAAGCGTGCAAACTTTGGGGTCGGATAGACATAAGTCCACTCGCCAGCTGAGTGTCACTGGGCAAAGGGCTTAAACTCTCTGGTCCTGTTTCTTCACCAGTAAAATGGGAAGAGTAATGCGTGTAGATGAACTTTGAGCAAGGGTTGTGTGAGGATTAAACTAGATGGAATACTTGCATAGCATGCATGTAAATATCACTGTTCACACAGCACTCGTTGGATCCTACTAGTATTTTACCAGGTTCACCATGGTGAAGGGTGCCTGCGTGGCCAGAGAGTCTATCCTGTGGGCCATAGTTTCATCGGATCACTCTGGAATTGTTCTTCAGGAACAGTGCGAGGCAGTGAGTGAGAATGTGAGCCGTAGGTTTGTGTGAACTTTGGGTGCGAGGTAAGGGATGAGCAGAAAGGCACAGGCCGTGGGGTAGGGTGGAGGCTGCTTCACATCATTGGCCTCTGAAGCTCGGTGGTGGCCACAGTTTTCCTTTCTCCTCATTGTTATGGCGTCTGGGCAGAGAGGCGCGGCGGAGCCAGACCTCTGAGGCTGTGTGTGGTGAGCCTGCAGGGGCTGGCAGTCGCTGAGGGCGGAAACCACTGTTTGGGAGCTGCTGGCGGTTTAACTGTTTCTGTTGCTCATGGCTGAAGGTGAAAAAAAGGCAGGAGGGCCGGAGCAATCCGCAGCATGATTCTGTTTGTGGTGCTGCTCACCAAGAGTTCCAAAGGTCTCTTTGGAACCAGAAGCTTATCGAGCAGCTACTGAACAAGCCTTTTAACTGTTCGCCTTTTAGCTGTTTAGCTTTTAGCTGGTTGCAGGTCAAAACAACAGCCGCTGGGGGTCTTGTTTTGGTTATCGCCTTCAACAGAACCACTGACCTATTGCAGAAGTCACTGGCAACAACCTCATGGGAGATCAGGTTTCCCTAGGCTTCTGAACACCTAAAATTATCTACCCAGAGGCCCTTCCTATTGCTGGCATGAGGGTTGTTAGCCTCTAAAATCCAAAGTAACTGCTGGTCACACTGGCTCTCGCCTGTAATCCTAACACTCTAGGAGGCTGAGGCGGGTAGATTGTCTGAGCTCAGGAGTTCAAGACCAGCCTGATCAAAGCAAGACCCATCTGTACTAAAAATGGAAAAACTAGGAGGGGATTGTGGCCGGCACCTATAGTCCCATCTACTCAGGGGGCTGAGGCAAGAGGATCGCTTGAGCCCAGGAGTCTGAGATTGCTGTGAGCAATCACAACACTCAACCCCAGGGCAACTGAGTGAGACTCTGTCTCTAAATAAATAAAATAAAATCCAAAGTAACTATAAGGATGTAAATGTTTCCTTGTACCTCAGAGTGTTAGGTAGGCTTCTGTCTCCACGCTAGAGGTGCATCTGAGTGCCCTTGAACTGTGTTTGTAAAGAAATATGACAGCCTTCAATTAGTAGGCGTGGAAAAATTGTTCAGAGCTGGTTAACAAATCATGTAAGGCCATACTATGTAAGGCAGCCATCCAAAAAGATATTTACAAATAACTCTAATACCTTGGAGGAAATGGTCCTAATGCAATGCCAAGAGAAAACCAGAACCAAAACCTTATAGAACAATGAGCATCAGAGGGAGGTTCCCTGCACCAGCAGCAGTAGAACCTGGAAACTTGGTAAAAATGCCAATTCTCAGGCCCCAACTTAGACCTGCTGAGACTCCAAGAGCGAGCCCACAACAGTATGTGTTTTAATAGCCAGGGACATTGATGCATGTTAAATTTCGAAAGTCACTGAACCGATGTAAATGTGTAAGATATTCACATAGGGAAGAAAACGCACACTTCTCTCTCTGATAGGAGTAGGGATGCTTGTTTGCTTTCCCCTGTTTATCTTTTGTGTTGATTAAATATATACTACTGAAAAATGAATCTATTTTGCTTTTATATTTAGAGAAAAAAGGGAATAGAATAGTATGTATTTCTGCCACATGTGTCTCATGTCCACTTATACCATACTAACATTTTCTTGAAGATTGAACTACTCCTAGGCCTTCAATGTGCTTCCATTTCTTCTTCTACAAGTCCACTTTCCTATACTTTTTTTCATGAAGGATAGCCTGTTTACTTACTTTCCTACCTTTAAGTCTTGAAGGCCCCTGTTATGCTTTAAAAAAATAACATTTTAGAAACTGTCATAAATCTCTGCTTATTTTGTCATAAACCAGGGAATAGTTGTTTCTTCCTTAAGCACAATATTTCCTTTTGTATGTATTTAGGGGGTTTTAATCCATCAGTAACAATTTTAGCTTTTGAATATATTTTCGTGTACAATTTACATTTTGTTTGAATTGACATTTTTGACTACATCTACTTGAAGATTTTTTTTAGCACCTTGACTCTTCCAATGTCAAGGGTGCATTTACAAAGTAAGCAGATATCACTGGTATACATTTATACAGAAGGATTGCCTTCCAAAATCAGAAAATCAGGTAAATGTGACAACCACAACTACTTCATCTCAGTAACAGCAGCAAAGACTGTTATTTTTCCAGCCTTGGAACGGATCGCGTCTGAGTAGGAGCTAATAATGTGTAGAAGCCGTGTTGTGCAAATTGTGCACCTTTAATCTCCAGAATCACTTAGCCCTTTGAGATGCTCACCCCCCCACCACCATAAGAGGCTCTCAGAACCCAAATTAGAAAATAACAGGCTCCTCCTCTCTTATACTCATTTTCTAGACAACAGCAGGTGAAAGCACCTGAGCTATTTAAATTATTTTGGAGGGTTTGTTTTTGGTTGTTGTGGTTGATGGTACATAATTGCATTTCCCTGAATCAAACATGCCTCTAGTAAGAGCTTCCTGCTTCTCTGAATTACCTTCTAGTGTTTCCTGGACTTTTCTCTTTCGAGCCCCAGAAAGAAGGACTCTGACCTCTCCCCTGGTGTCTGTGTTTGACTCATCCTTGAAAATCCTGGGACCTCACCTACTGTGCATATTGCAAGGGTACATGTCAAATATATTAATAGTAGTGTATAAATGTCTAAACACAAAATTAAGTAAGTGAGGTGAAGGCTATATTAACCAGTTTGATGTAAACATTCCAAATGGTATATAAAATCAGCACACTGTACCCCATAAATGCAGTAATGTACACAGTTATGATCTAATAAAAAAATAAAAATAAAATAAAATCCTGTGCAAAAGCTGCCTCCTACACAAAGCCTTCCTAACATCAGTAGACTCAGTAGACAGCAGTCTCTTGGGGTCTGAAAGTCCCCAGGGTCTTTGTCCTTCTTTATTATATTTACATTTGAATATGCGTTACTTGCCCGCCTCCCAGACTCCAAAGTGCTGGAAGGAAGTATCTAACTAGACTGATCTAGACTGATCAGTCTTAACTTTGAATCCTAGATCTGCATTTTCCAGCCAATCTTAGGTAAATCACTAAATCCCTTTCCACCCCCCTCCTCATGTATAAAATGTGGACAGTCCTACCACTGGCTACTGAAAGTTTAAGTCAATGTTAAATGAAATGCTGCGTGTTTTGGGGCAAGCACGATTATCTTGCACATAGGTAAACCCCAATACCAGCTGCTTTTATTCCTGTTCTCCACTGTAATTCAAACAGTATGTGTATGCCCTGTGAGTATCGGTGTATTACATATATGATGAATGAATGCTATTAGTTAAATCTATACCAGTGGTTCTCAACCTTCCTAATGCCGCAGCCCCTTAATACAGTTCCTGTGGGTTGCGACCCACAGGTTGAGAATCGCTGATCTATACAGACCCCTTTGAACTCTCACTGCTCCCTTTGGACATTATACATGTCATCTGTCTATAAATTCATGATATGAACCCATGATTTTCTATAGGCAGGTGTGGAAATGCACACAGGTAAACCATCTTGGGAAAGCTGCCACCAGCTGCCTCGTTTAGACCTCATCAAGCTCTGTGTTTACACCCAAGAAATGTGAATTACAATGCTGATAGCTGACTTTGCCTGGATACAAGGCAAACTGAGGAGGCCCAGGCCTTAGGGGAGAAATCTTATAAACAGGGAATGCTTGAGGTAATTTGAAGAATCAGAGCACGTGTTTGCAAATTAACATATTTCAGTTACAGAGGTTCCAATCACGCAGGGCCCTAGATGTTGCTCGATGAGGGCACAGGGGCAAAAACAGCTGCTTTTTGGGTTTGTCAAGCATCTCAAGTTATTTCTCAGGAGTTGGGGTTTGGCAAAGCCTGAGACCCACGTTGCCAAGTCCTTCTTTCCCCCTTAATTTTTAAGCCCATGTGTATTTTAAGGGAAATTTAATCCGTATGTTTCTGTTTCCTTTTCACTTAACTCATAAAAATGGTTTGTCAGAGCAATTTGATGTCCCAAAAATCTTTGGAGCCTTTATAATGATATTTTTTAACTTTTCCCCCCTCCCTGAGACATCAGAAATTGGGTGTTTTTTGTTTTTTTTAGAACATGAATCAAACAGAAAGTCTCGGGTCAGTAGTGATGGGTCGGACACACATGCCTAAGGAGTAATGCGTTTGGAAAAATATCATCTTTCTCTGCTATTCTTGTTGGGCCGTGAGGGTGATAAGAAGAGAGTTTCCCACCCAGACAGATATCAATAATTGACAATGTGCGGGGGCAGAGTCCTCATGTTTGATTGGTTGCTCACCAGGCTGAAAGTCTCGCTCCTGTCTGTCCATACTTGGGTATTGAGAGATCTGTTCCATGTTCTCTAGAATCTGGATCCCTTCACGCAGGTCCAATCATGCAGTTCAGCATCAGAAATCCATCCTTCAGGGAGGCTAAAGGAATTGTGGCTGCTAATCCCAAAACACAGTAACTGTTTTCTGCTCGAGTTTTCCATATCACCCCTAGAGAAAGAAGACAGGAGTTTGTTTGCTTGTCTTAAAGGCCAGAGGCAATGTTCTCATAAAGCTCTGTAGAGATGGCATTCCTCCAAGATCAGTGAATTCACTGTCACTGGAAGGAGTCACACAATGGCCCAGATATCCATAGCACAGGCAGAAATGCCCCATGTGTTGGTGATAACTCTCAGCTGTAAAAGGGGATTCCTTAGGGTTGTGTGGCCCGCATCAGATCCACACTGCTCTCCATGACACCCCTCTGTCACCAGCTGGAGTTGAACTTCAGTCTGTCTTCTTTCTGGCAGCTTGCTCACTGCCAGACTGGACTGGATCTTTCTGGACACTAAGGGTCACAGAGTCTTAACAGTGTGTGGCATGTCATAGTTCGAGACTGATCAACCATGATGGTTTGGGTTAGTCTGAAATGCTCTAAAAACATTCTGCTGGCTTATCCCAACCCATTTTCACTATCTGGCATCAGAACTCTGTAATGCAACGACCCAGACTGAGGCTTTCTCTGGCCAAAAGCCATTGGACGTTCATCTCCCAAAACAAAGTTGCAAGTAAAAGATCTAATCAAAATGTGTCTGGGTGGCTCTGCCATCTTTAAATAGGGAGGGTGCAGAAAGAGTGGATTTATTGAGTGATAAAGATACAGAGCTTGAAAGAGCTTCTCTCCTTCTCTAAATCACCTTATAATAGAGCAGGAACAGTGAAAATCTGGACCTGGATGGCTGATGAAGAATAATAATTGATAAGCACATCTATGGAATATGAACACCATACCAGGATACTAAGACTGAATGATAGCTATCTTAGATCTTGCATGAAAATGCAAAACAACTTACAGGAAGTACCTGGTCTTAGAAATTCCATTAGTCCATGGGGCCTGGTGGAGATGAGGTTTTACATGATTAATTCATCATAGGCAGGGAGGATAGTCAGAAATCTGCCATTCTTCACCAGGTTGGCAGTAGACGTCTACAAATGTACTACATAGAGTAACTGCTTTGAGCCCTGTCCTGGATCATGTATTACCTGACTGAATCCACATGGTAACTTTATGTGCCAAGGGTGCTAAGTGTTCCCATTTTATAGAAGAGGAAAACTGGAGCTCCTAAAGGCACCTACGAGGGAGATTGAGTAACTTGTGTGGACTTGCATAGTTGATAGACGTTCTGGAAGTCAAATACAAGTCTGCTAAACTTTAAAGCCCATACTTCTATCTTTCAAATAAAAATGCATTAGTGTGATTACAAAAGTTATATATATCAAACTTACAGAGTACCGAGTGAAAAACCCTCCTAACCCTGCCCCTTCCCTAGATAATCATGTTAATCTCCACAATATATAGGGGGAAAGTTTATATATAGGAAAAAAAAGAATAATATATATGCTGGCGTCCATATATAATAATATATATGTGTCCACCAGTATATATATTATTCTTTTTTTTCCTATATATAAACTTCCAAACCTGAGACACACAAATACATTGTTTACATACACATGAGAACTGTTCTAGAATTTGCAGGAGATAAAATTCGTCTTGAATATCTTTCTCTGTCAGTACAGATCCCAAGTCCTTCTTTGTTTGTTTTTGTTATTTGTTTTTGAGACAGAGTCTCTGTCTCCCTGGCTATGTGCCATGGCATCATCACAGTTCACAGCAACCTCAAACTCCTGGGCTCAAGCGATTGTCCTGCCTCAGCCTCCCAAGTAGCTAGGACTGTAAGTGTGAGCCACCACACCTGGCTAATTTTTCTCTTTTTAGTAGGGACGGGGTCTTACTCTTGCTCAGGTTGGTCTTGAACTCCTGACCAAGTCCTTTTAAAAAGATGCATGGTGTTTTATTTTAAGGATTGTCATGGTTCATTTAAATTCATTGACTAGTTTGATAGATTTCAACTTTTGATGACCAGAAGCATGCCTGCAATGAAACACCCACTGTTTGTTCATAGGTGATTGCATACTCACCACTGAATAAGTAGAGGATAATTTCCTAGCAATAGATTTGTTGGGCAAGATGACATGCCACCCATCTTCTGTCCACTACACAGAGCCACTTCCTTTCACTTCCACCAAGGGAGTGTTATTGATTTCTTAGCAAGTTGGATGCCAAATTTTCAGATAAGTAATTTTATATTTCTTTTGGGCTTCAACGTGGGGGAATCTGAGAGCCATGGTTCCTTTGGACTTGAAGTGTGATTACCACAGTCCAATTCTGAGGCAGTATACTTAGCAGGGTTCTGGAAATATCCTCTTATTTAATGTGATATTCAGTAAATACTTATTGATTTGTGTGTGCATGCCAAGCACTGCACCAGACCCTAATTAAACAGTGGGGAATCAGCATACCTCCCTGCCAAAGGACTAAATGGTTTGTACAAAATCCATCCGCTGCTCAGAGCCACACTGTGGCCAACTAAGGTGACATAGCCCGGTATCCCAGAACCTCTCCATAAAGCTCACTTTAGTTGTAATGCCAAGGAACCACTAATGGGAGGTATACTGAACTAAGAAAATGCCATAAAAGCTATGTTAACCAGTTCGGTGAAAATACTTCAAATTGTATATAAAACCAGCGCATCGTACCCCATGATTGCATTAATGTACACAGCTATGATTTAATAAAAAAAATTTTTTTGAAAAACCAATCAACTTTTTACTTAAACTTTTTTATTTTGAGATAACTGTAGCATCACACACATGCTGTGTAAGAAATAATACAAGGAGATCCCAGTGCTTCCTCCAATGGTAACATCTGACATCTACTGAAAATAATACCACAACCTGGACATTGATACTGATACAGTCAAGAGACAGAGCATTGCCATCAAAACAAAGATTCCCCACCTTGCCTTTTATAACCAAACCCATTTCCTCTTCTTACCCTTGACAACGTGTTCTCCATTCCCATGACTTTGCATTTCAAAAATGTGACATTAAGGGAAGGCTATATATGTGATGTTTTAATGCTGTCTTCTTTCACTCAGGATAGTTTTCTAGAGAGTCCTCCAGGTCATTTTGTGCATCCAGAGTTCATTGCCCTTCATTGCTGAGTAGTCTTCTACTGTAGGAAGGATATGTCACAGGTCAGTTACTCATCCACTGAAAGACAATTGATTTATTTCCAGTTTTCAGCAATTTCGAATGAAGCTTATAGACACATTTGTGTATAGGTTTCTGTGCAGACACAAGTCCTAATTTCTCTGGAATAAATGCCCAGTAGTGCAATTGCTGGAATATATGTTAGTTGTATGTTTAGTTTTTTTTTTAAGACACTCCCAAAACTTTTTCCAGAATGGCTGTACCATTTACATTCCCACCAGGAATGTAGGCGTGAGGTTCATTTGGTGCTTCATATAAATATACTGCTTTGTGGATTTCAAGACAAATTTTCTTTGAACCCAGAATTACTCTTCCATATGCAGTCACAGCCTGCCATTCACTGGAGATGACAAGGGTGCTGTCATCTCCAAACAAAGCAAACAATGACTCACTGTTCATTGAAAGGTGCCTTTTTAAAAACAAAGTAGTGGCTCTGTCACTTTCTAACCAAGAGAGTTGGACCTCTCTTTTCTCATCCATAAATTTAGATGCTTCCTGAGCTACTTCCCTTCACAGGGTTGCTCTAGGACTTAAAAGAATGGGTGGGCATAAGGGACTTCACAAATATATAGGCTGAGAATCCTTACTCCAAAAATCCCGAAGTCTGAAATTCTCCAGAATTCAAAAGTTTTTGAGTGTCAACATGATGCCACAAGTTACCCTGAACACTTTTTCACTGTATAAATGTATGTCATTTTTTATACTTTAAAAAACGTATGTATGTGTGTACTTATGTGTGATAAGAAAATGATTGCTTAGCAGCAGCAAATAAATTCAGAGTCAGGAATGATGGATGGTGATACCAAACAACCAGCTTGTCCCCATGGGTGGCTGAGATGGTGACATCTTTGCGTCCAATGGGTCCTTGTACACAAACTTTATTTCATGCACAAAATTATTTTAAAATATTGCATAACACTACCTGCAGACTACGTGTATAAGGTGCATACAAAACATAAATGAATTTGAATTCAGACTTGGGTTCTATATGTATAGGCAAATATTCCAAAATCCAAAAACATCTAAAATTCAAAACACTCTGGTCCCAAGCATTTCAGACTTGCAGTCTCATTATTTTGTATTATTATTTACTCTGGAATAAATGCCCAGTAGTGCCATTGCTGGAATATATGTTAGTTGCATGTTTAGACTTTTTTTATTATTAGGTGAGGTTCACTTGGTACTTTGTATAAAAATTGTATTTGATTATTAATACATTTTGTAGTATTATTATTTTAGAACAGAGAGTAATACAATTATTTATTAATAATAATAATAAATATTATTATTTATCACTCTGTTCCAAAAATCTAAAATTCTTTATAATCTCCCTTTCATCATTAATAATAATAATAATAAATATTATTATTTATTACTCTCTGTTCCAAAAATCTAGAATTCTTTATAATCTCCCTTTCACGTCTATGCTCTACCTAAAACTTTGGTTCTAAAAAGCAGGAGTCATTTCTGAACATTCTATCCTCATGTGGCTGTTCCCATCTTTCACCTCCACCACCCAGTGTAGACTTAACCATAGTGAGCCTACCCCTACATCCTACGGAGCACTGTGTGGTGACCAGAAGTGTGCCTCAGTCTACTTGCCAGCCCTCCTGTGCCCATGCTTCTTTCCACTCCCATCTTGGCTCTGGTCTGCTTAAAATTAAATATTACTTTCTATAAGAAGGTGCTTGCTATTGCCTGAGTGCCTGGCTGTCAATTCCCAGAGGCACTTTGACTGGATTCTCTGTGGCCCAGCAATGCCTCTGATGTCTAGGCATAGAGTATAAAAGGAAGCCAGTCTCAGGAGTCCTCGGGTTTGGCCTCTGGGCATTCTTTCCACTGATCTTATTCTGACCTATTGTCCCAGTGCCTGCTTTCATGTTCCTGTAGTTAAATCCTTTGCTTTCCACTTTCTCAGTGTCTCTCTCCTAATCCCAGATGCCCTAACAGCCAGATCACTGGCCCTCCATGAACTTTCCTGGACCCCGCTGCTGGCCTCCAGTTATTTAGCCTCTGCTACCAGATCACCCATGGGGAAAGTCACTTCCAGCCTCATACCTCTCCAAACCTGCATCAGATTGTCATTCATCATCCATTTGTAGTGCACCTACTATGTGCTAGGCACGATGCTGCACCTGAGAGTATTATGGTGAACAAGGGATGGATTCACAGTTCCCACGGAACAGTCTAAAAGCTGGAGACCAACAATGACCAAGTTAAAAAAAGAACAATTACAAATTATAGTTGGTGCTTGTAGGAGAACAATAGGGTGCTGAGATAAAGATTAATGGGAATGAGGGAAGGATATTTCCTCTCTGAGGAAACAGTATTTAGTCAAAACCTGTGGGATAAAAAGGAGCCAGTCCCGTGAAAACAGGTACAAATGTTTGGGGTGTGTGGAACAGTATGTGCAAAGATCTTAAGGAGGGTCAGCTTATAGAGCTCTGTGTATTGTGCTGACATAAACATGCCTGACTCAGGGGGCCAAGGGATGGGTTGGAACCCAGCCCAGCTCTGTTCCTCGAGCAGCATGCCATGGTAAGGGGAAGGAAGAGGTTCTTTTCTCTGATCCTTACAAAGGCACTATATGGCCTAGATGCAGCCTGGGCTTTGAAGTGAAAAAGAGGCTCTCACTCTTGTCCTCTTGACCTTGGTTTGCAGCCAGGGTTCACATCCTGGCATTTTGCCCTCTGCTTCCAGAAACCCATCTCCATAGCCTGCCCTTTGTCCATCCAGTGATTACAACTCCAGTTACATGACATTTTACATTTTTTTTCCAATCTCATTCAGTCTTCCAATCACTGCATAAGGTAGTTAAGGCAGGCATTATTCATTCCTTTGGATATAATTTATAATACAATGAATAGATTTTATGTCAGGTTACATATGTTCCAATATTGTAAACACCCACCTAACCAACACCTACATTAAGATAAGGAATGTTTCCTACATGCCTCCAGCCACTTTCTGATCAAATATCCCACCACCCCAGTCCTAGGCAACCACTGTTTTGATTTCTGTCACTACTGGTCAGTTGTACCAGTTCTTGGTTTTTAAGAAAATACAATTGTATAGTAAGTATTCCATCATACCTGTGTTCTTTTGCTCAATCTAATGTTTTTGAGATTCATTCATTCACGTTGTGTGTGTCTCAGTAGTTCATTCCATTTTATTGTTGAATAATAATCCAAAGAATGACTATACCTCAGTTTATTTATCTATTATGATACTGATGACATTTGGACTATTTCCAGATTGGCTATTTTCACTAAAGCAGCTGTAAGTATTCTCTGTAAATGCTCTTGTACAAATTCTTTTTGCGAGCATTTATTTTCCTTTCTTTTTGAGTACAACCCAAAAGTAGAAGTGCTGGGTCCTAAGGGACATCATATTTAACTTTATCATCAACTGCCACACAGTTCTCCAAAGTTATCACAGCACTTTCCACTCTCATCAGCAACCTCAGCATCACAGTTACTCTCCCTCCAACACTTGATTTTAGTCATCAGTGATCTTATTTTGCAGTTCTCTGGTGACTGATCACGTTGAGCACATTTTCAAATGCTTACTAGCCATTGTTATGTCTTCTATTGTAATATGTCCATTCAAGCCTTTTGCAGGGTGACTACTATTAATCCCATTTTATAGATAAGAAAATTTAAGACTCAGGTAAAGGGACCCAAGATCGCAAAACTTTGCAACTAATAAGTAGCAAATCGAAGTCTTTTGCTCACATCTCCTGATTCTAACTGGTATTTCTTTTCCAATACACTGAACTTTTTTCTACAATGGATCCCTAGCTTAGCTGGCCCTCATCTGTAAGATTTACAGCATCTGGAACCTCTGGGCCTTTTAGATAAAGGTGTAGTAGAGAAATGTGTAGATGTATTTTACTCCAATTCTGGGGTTCTTTTGTGACACCTGATGCCCTCTCAGGCAGGGATCTAATCTTAGTCCCAGCTACTCATTGCTGCCAAGCTCAAAATAAGCTACTCTTGTTCAAGTGCAAATGTGTTTCACTGGGCTACATTTAACTCTCTTCATCCTATTTGGTTTTAATTCAATCTGTTAAAATAGCCACAATTTCTCCTGCCCATATGCCACATTGGACACCAAGTTAATATTTGATTGATGAAGTTTAAATGCCTTGAAGGCTTGATTTTCTCACTGACAAACATATCTGGAGGTGATGGTGAATATGCCGTATTTTCTTTTTCATTTTTTGGTTTTATTTTGCTGTGCGAAGTTAATGAATTTTGAAACTGCCAATGTCATAGACATCTCCTACTTTTCCTTGATGCAGAAGGCAAATCACTGAAGGAGCAATGCGAATGAATAAGCAGCTCTGGTTGCATTTGTACTTGACCAAGTTTGAGGACCTGAGCAACAGGCAAAGCATCATGACCTTCTTTCCACGCCAAGAAGAGACCATCCTTGCCAGAATAGCAGCACAGATGGAAGACACCTGTTGCCATCCTTTTAATCATCTCTGAGTCAAATCATGGATTTTCCCCAAATAATGAATGAAGTGAATAAGCCATTGAACCTTTAAGTCCATTCAATGTCTCTGCTGTCCTGCAAAGTGCAACGGGTAGGTCTCACGATGTTGAAGAATGACATTGCTTGGCACACTCAGTCCTTGAAAAAGCTCTGCTGAGAAACCTTACAAAGTATCCAGAGCGCCCCATTCAGACCCACCTGGGTCTACGCTCATGGCAGTTCAGTGTCTGGGACAGAGTGAAGAAAGGCAAGTGGACGGGAGTCTGAAGACAAAAGAACTAAGCCCAAAATAAAAGGGTCACCCAATGTCTGTGAGGGGAAGATGGAAATAACAGAAATGCAGCTAAAACTCAATGAGATGAATCCATCGAGACTTCTAAGTGTTATTACAACTTTTGGGGGGGGTTTTTGCCTCTGTTTTCCTTCCCCAATTTTTTAAATGCCTTTTTGCCTCTGTGTGCTTTAGGGCAGACCCTCCTGACATTTGCACAGCAAACACGATCTGGCATTCTTAGAAGAAAGGGGGAAGATTTTCCTTTCAGCTGAGAGTAATTGTAAAGGGTAAAGTGGGATTTACAATCAATGTTTAACTGACAGTGCCAATTGCTTTTATAATTATACACAGCTTTAAGTCTTTTTTATTACATTTAAATGTGCAAATATGGGCCAGGCATGGAGGCTCATACCTGTAATCCTAGCACTTTGAGAAGCTGAGGTGGGTGGATTGCCTGAGTTCAGGAGTTTGAGACCAGCCTGAGCCAGAACGAGATCCTGAGTCTAAAAATAGCCAGGTGTTTTGGCAGCCGCATGTAGTTTTGGCAGCCTCTAGGGAGGCTGAGGCAAGAGGATTGCTTGAGCCCAAGAGTTTGAGCACTCTACTGAGGGTGAAAAAAAAAAAAAGTCTCAAAAAAACCAAAACAAACAAACAAAAAAAACCATGCAAATATGTTTAACTTCCTCCCTTCTCCTTTCCCTTACTGTTTGGAATTCTTACCATGATTAATGTCAAAAAATTCTCTTTTCAAGATTAAGATTTGATGCCATGAAGTTATGGAAATAAACCAAAGAAGAGGCTTTCCATTTGTCAAATTGGGAAGTACTTCTTGGTGGAGGTAGAGAGGTGAGCAATTTGGCAGGAGACCGGGTCATTAGCCAGCCACACAAATACCATCTAAGGAATGCTTAGACTGTGAAGCAAATGGGGAAAGAGTACATGGAAAAGAGAGAAGTCCTCTTTAGAGATTTATTTATTTAGAAGTCAACCAAGGGTGAGAGGACCCTTTCTGAAATTTGGTCTTGGGGGTCCAAAATGCACAAGCCTAGATGCAAACTCCAAACAGAAAATATTCCTGGAAGAGTTTACAAAAACCCATTTTGATTGGCACTCAGGAGAAAAAAATAAATGAGGGAGGAAGGAGGAGAGTTTTCTCTATGGCTTGAGAGACCACCAAAGCCCGCCAGCGTCTCTGTCTATATCACCACCCACTGAGCGGAGCCACCTGGGTAATTAAAGGATCAGATGCTCTCACTCGTGCTGTATGGTAAGCACGTAAAAAGCACCAGCCCCACCAACAGAAATATCTCGTTGGCTTCATCAGAAGAAAACCTGAATCAATATAGGGTTCTATTAATGAGTAAGGCACGTCTACATTAGTCTCCTTTTAAAAAACAAAACAAACATTCCTGATAAATGACACATGTTAAAAGCAAATTTCGGCGCACTTTCAGGAAAGAGAGGTCATATATATTGACTCTGAAGTATCAGAACATATGTCCAACACAAACCAGGAGTACTTGGGTAGAAATAATGAAGTATTTTTTTTCTCTGTGGCAGAAATATTCTTCTGCGCTTCTTGTGTGCTAAGTGCTCTATTAGCTTTTGACATCACAGCATATTAGAGTTGGAAGTGACCTTCAAGATCATCTAGTTCGACCCCCTCACTTAATAGAAGAGAAAGCTGAGAGTGTTACAAAACAAAAACAAAAATAACAAAAAGGCCGGGAGAATCTTCTGACAAGATTCCAGTAGTTGCCATCAGCAGACACTGCAGATCAACCTTTTTAAGACCCCTCTGCAGAAAGAAAAACTCAGCCTGCCTTCATGGTTGACGCAGAGAAAAGGTGTGAATCCCACCCACGTAGTTAAAGCTTTCCTACTGGGCTGCTGCTTATTTTAAATTTGACAAAGGCAAGGAAGCCCATTGTGAAATGTTTGTTTGGAGGGCCCAGAATCTAAACTTACCCTCCTTGTCACAGTCATTTTTTTTTTTTTTAAAGAAGATGACAGATTTGAGTTCCAAAAAAGGAAAGACTCCAGCCATGCCAGGAATAACCATCAGAAGAGGATGCTCTTTTTTTTGGCTGTTGTTATTGTTGTTTTCCGTGAGCGCTTAGTGGTATCGGGTTTCTCACCGTGGCTGGATGGGACTCCGAATGTGGTGAACACTATGAGAACAATTTTCTTCCTGGTGTGTCCGTGAATGGCTCACACGGTCAACACATAATCAGAAGATCTGCAGCTGCACTGTTGCTGCTGACAACTTCATTATGCCAGTGATATTCAGCAGGGTAATTCATTTCCCGAGCATGGCAATATTTCCTGATATACCTAATGGGCTGAATGTAATTTTGCAAGCTTTGGAAGATGAATGTCTCCCCTTGTGTTTAGCTTTATCCTAATATGGGAAACATTGAGAGCTACCGTTAGGAAACAGCATTGTTATTGTTCAACTCTTTAGTGTAGATTGGGTCTCCAAATGGGACAAAGGCAGGAAATATTAGTGAGTGGAATGACGCCCTCTGGTAGGTCACTTCATGTCCCTTATAGGTGGTTTTTGACCTGCCTCTGCATTTAACCTTCACGCAAACCAGGCATCCAACAAAATAAAGTGAAGGCCTTGCCAGGGTTATAAAAAAGTTCATTCATAGTCCAAGGGGTGAGGTGGGTTTTGGCATAATATGCCTACAGTCACCAATGCTGTTCTGAAATGGAAGAACCAGATAAGAAATTGGACCCAGGCAGGGTATTGAACACCCAACCTGCAATTTTTCTTTAAGCTGGATGAAAGTATAAAATGCATTCTTCTGAGTTCTCTTTAAATCTGTTCAATTAAATATATATGTTTTGAAAATCATGCATGGAGCTGAAAGGGAAATCAGGAGTTAATGATGCCTGAGCCCTAACCTCATGGAGATGTCAATCAAGTGAAGGAAGTAGATAATGCCCCAAGTAACTCTAGGATGTGCTAAGGGTGCTCAGCACATAGTTACAGATACTACAGTGAAAGAGGAAAAAGACACTTATTCCATTTGGGAACATGAAAGAGAGGCGAAGATGCTCTCTTCAAGTCCTTAGTCCACCAGCCGATCTGAATTGGTAAGAGAATCTGGTCTCCTGGGAACCTTACTTGAGTCACCTTTTTCATTCTGAGAGTTAGAACTCCTCCTCTTATCTGATTTCTAAGTGCCTCTTGGTCATCCTTGATAATGATCAGTTCCAAGTATCCCAAGTGAAAATGGAGAGACCAGCATAAAGATAGGTCTAAGAATAGTTCAGTTTATTCTTTTATCCTTTTATCTACCAACACACCTGTTTTCTTGACTTTATAAAACCAATTCTACTAGGCAGTGTCCTGTTGGCAGCTAGACGAGGAAGACTAATTCTGTGCTAATACTTTTAACTATGGATATTTTTCATATTAAGATTTTCTTTACCAAAAGAAAGAAGAATGAGGAAGAGAAAAACATGAGCAGAAAAGGAAAAGGGGGAGGAATTGTCTGCCTACAACTCAGCAAAGTCATTTACCCTTCACTATTTTGATGCATCAAGTTGGCCAGCGTGACTTACGTATTGAACACTTACCATATAGATCCCAGTTTCCATGTTTATTGGTGGAGATTCACACAATTTGATAGGTAGGTGTATAGGTACATGAGATCACGGAGAAGTTACAACCATGTAGTCTGTTAATTGTGTCATTGTCTTAGTCTGGATAAATTTTGTCTGGTTTATAAATCATCGAATCCTAGGGCCTTAACCATTTCCTGTTTAAATTATTTGAGAATTCTGCTCAACATTTTAAAAGTAAGCCAAGACACAAAAATCATCTTTGGCTTTGAATTGCCAATGAAAAACTTCCCCAGAGAGACAGCCACAATGAGTGTTATAACTGGCGAAGGATCCCAGCGTCTCTGTGATGGATCCCACTCTCCCACCACAACCCCACTGTTGTTCACAACTCACTATACACGGGCATCACTGAGGCCCAGTTAGCAACCCATCTATTGCATACATTGCTCATTATGCCCAAATCCAGTACATGAGAGAATACAGATGGCCTCAGGAATGGCTGTAAGAAGAGACCTGTGCTGACTCCTCTTGGAGAGATTTAGGTGAATACTGCCACCTATTGACAGGTGAAATATATGCTACAAATTCCTGCTCCAGCCTGTCACTGTGTTAATTAATGCCGGTCAGAGAAGATCTCATAACTCAGTTGGCCAAACCATTTTAACACCCTTAAGTCTATAATTCTTTAGGCATTTGTGATGAAAAATAAGTCTGTTACACTAATTTAAAACAGCTCACAACACGTACTTCTGATAAAAGGTGAAGGAGAGAGGTAGAAATACCATAAGCTTTGCAGCTAAAGACCTGGGTTTGAGTCTTGCTCAGCTCAGCTCCTAACTGCACATAAACAAGCTGATTAATCTTTTTGAACTTTAGTCTCCCCATCAATCAGAAAGTGGACAATCCTACTTTGTAGCATGTGAAAATTCAGTAATATTGCTGCATAGCGCATCGAAGGTATTTGATAAACAGAGGCATTTATTATTATTTTTCCGCCACCCTATTAAAAAAGTATCTATTTGTGATGGAATGATTAGTAACATGACAAATCACGTATCAGCCTCTGGTGAACTCTTCCAAATGGCTCGATTATGCTTTGGGAATGTTACTTGTCTAATATAGTATCTTTGGCATCCAAAATTAGGACAGTGTTAGCATAAATATTCGAACTTGGAGTGTGCCAATCGAGCAAATGAGGATAAATGGGCTTCATTACCAAATGTCTCCTGACTGCCCTAGAGGATATATGGGGCTGAGCAGATAAAGAATTATGATAAAACATTGGAGCTGCGTATAAATGGGGCTTTGTGACCTGCTGGATAAGGTTGAGACTTAGAGCCAGACCTAGGAGGCTCACATTCCTTCCTCGGCGTGGTGTGGGGGATCCTGGGCTCATACAGACAATAGGGGATTCATAGCTCGAGAATTCTAATGATGACTGAGAGGAGGGTGGCAGCTAGAACAAGAAGACTTTTCAGAAGCACGGACTCTGATTATCACGTCGGTGGTACAGCCCAGCGAGAGGCTGCTGAGAGGATGGATGAAGCCATTCTTGGAAAGCTTTCAGTGAAGTGTTTGTAACCTCCTTGAGAGAGTCTCCTTTCTGGAAAAAAAAAAAAAGTGAGACTGCAAAACTCACATGATTTGTGCAGATAAACACTCTGTCATCGGAGGGCACAGCGAGGAAGATGGGCCATCCTGTTTCAAAGCATCTTTTGGAACGTCATGCATCTCATCTCCAAGACTTAGAGAAAAATTCCAGAGGGTTTCTCAGGGCATTTGGGGACCGTTACTTTTAGTCTGAAAGGTCAACTGGTACTTAAAACAAAATAATCAAGAGCTAACATGCCTATGAACAGTCTGCACCTTTTGAAAAGGTCTGCTTTGTATTGAATAGCCAAGGCCACTCCCCCATCCCTTTTCTTTTTTCTTTGGGGCTTAGAAATTGAGAGGGAGGAGGAGGAAGAGTTTCACATTCATTACTAACAGCTTCGCACATAATAAGCATGTTCAGATACACCCTGGGGTGTTAGTTTTCTTTTCCTATTTTTTGTCCCCTTTTTAGCAGCTTTCGATAAGTAGCACATTTTATTTTTGAAGAAAGAATCGGAGCCATTATTGAGCAGCCGCACCCTAAGGAAGGTCAAGAGATTAGGGAACGGAAGTAAGCTGGCCGGGCTCTTTGCTGACCACAGTGAGGGACTGCCACTTTCTTCTTATAATTGAATTTTGAAATTCCAATGAAAAGGTGCTCCCAAAAATTAAAAAAAAAAAAATTGCTGAAAAAAAAAAGCGTGAAAATTTGTCAGAAATAGCTATCAAAAAGTGGTCAATTTGAATTTATGTCTTACAAATAAACCTCGCGGAACTAGCCAAAGGGAAGAGGTATTTGCCATAGTATATTCTCAAGTTTAGGTAGGATTATGCAGGGGAGAAGGGACATTAATGGCTTTTGGTATTAGTGAGCTTTGCCCTAATTTTGCAAGTATTGTAGCAGCTCTGTAAGTTAACCATCCAAGGAACTGTAATGAACTAGTCAGCATACGGAGGTGGTCAACATAAGGAACTTCCATTAATGAATACATGTGGTACATGGCCCATCTATGAAAATTAGGTCAACCTAAGGAGGTGGTCAACGATGATGTTTCCACTGTATTCCGAAATTCTAAACTTCGCATTTCAGAAATCAGAGAACAATATACTAAAAGGAACCTTTGGATAACTGGTCCAAATCCCTCCTACAAGGAGGCAAAGTAAAGCCTAATGATAAAAAGTTACATGCTCACAGTCCCACAGCTGGTGAGGAGCAGCTCAAAGATTCAAGTTCAACCTCCCCATTCCCAAACTCAGACTCTTCCCACAGCTCCAATGGGAAACTGTAAACTCTCACACTTAACAGGCAACTCTGTACCCATTCCCCCTGCAAATGGCCTGCATGTAGGCCTAGCAGGGTCAATTCATCGGCATAGGCTGGATGATTTATTCACCTGGTGCTAAATGGCTTTTTCAAAGTAGGTTAGGCATATTCACATGACTCCAAGGACTCCACCCCTGCTCTTTTCCCTAAAAGTACATCGACGGTAACACGAATGCCAAAATTATCTCTAGGTGCCCGTACTGGAATCACTGTCCTCAGATCCACCATCATATAGGTTAAAACTTCAAAAGTCATCTCCAGTCTCTCTTTCATCTTCCCCTAGTCCCGCCTGTACTGTTGACAAGTCCTAGGAATTCAGCCTTCAAAGTTTTTCCCTTTTTCATCTCCTCCTTTATATGTCCACAGGTCCTCACACCATTGGTGTCTTCCTGCTTCCAGGTTCTCACCACTGCAGATCGTCGTCCACAATGGCTAAGCCACAGGGCTCTCTATCAACTGCTCTGGCATCCCATGCTCAACTCACAGTCACCAAAAGCACACCATCTAAACTCTTTAACATAGTACTCAAGCTCTCCCCAATTTAGCCCCTGCCTCCTTTTGGAGACAAGTTCCATTAGCTCTTCCCTTCTCCATTCGCTCCAGTTCCCTGGACTACTTGTCACACTCCAGGAGCTCGGGAGTTCTGTGCCTTGACTTTAGGCTTTGACTCCAATCCTACCTCTTCCTTTCAACCTGCAGAGATCTTCATGGCTCCAGTGCCAGTTCAAAAGCAGCCTTTTCTGTGAATCTTCCCTAAGCATTCCAGAAGGAACTCATAATTCTTTGATGCTCCTTGCTTATCACATTCCTCATACTTTGTTATAAGGCACTTAATCCTTCCTTGTATTTTAATCATTTGCATCTCTTTTCATACATATTATCTCTTTTATCTTTACAAAGATGCACCATTCATCTTTTTACTCTATATCTTTTCATTCAGTGCTTTGCAAACAATAAATCTTTCTCTTTCTTCACATTTATGGAGCACTTTCAGGACACTAGGCCAGGAAGTGTAAGGGTTCGAAGAGGAAGATACAAAATTAAAACACAATCTCTGATTTCAAAGGAGCTTTTAATTAAATCAGAGAGACATGTTCACAAATAACCTAAGCAAGAAAAATAACTGCGGGGGTGGAACTGGGTGGAGGGGAAGTTCTGAGTTTGGAACAAACGAGAACACTGGTGTTATGACATAGAGGGTGGAGTGATGGGAGGAGGAATGAAGGGAAAAAAAGGGCAAAGCTGCCTTTAGATTCCATCTCTACACTGTACTCGATATTAGAATCTTCTCTAGGTCTCACTGATCTAACCCTTTCTTCCCTCAAAACCCGAGTAATCTTCCTAAGACGAGACTCTGATCATTTACTCCCTGTTCAGATGTTTGCTGTTCAATGAATCAGACATAGATAATTGCAGGCTTGTGCTAAGTTGTGGAGAGTACCAGTTTGTAGAGATGAAACTCCAGGAAACAGCTAGAGAACAAAAAGCGAGAACATGTTGTCAAAATGCTAGGGAGTGGGAGACAATAATAAGAGTGAGATCAGTTTGGGTTGAGATTAATCGAGAAGGAATCATTGGAGGAGGCAACCTTTCAGTGGATGGCCACTTGGTAAGAAAAATTAGATACACCAAGAGGACTTTAAGGTTCCTTTCAATTCCAAAACCCTCCCCCATTTTTCTTTGAGATGGTTTATTCATTCAATAAATAGCTGCTAAGCACTTCAATAGAATACCAGTGTTTATTAAATGCCTTCTATGTGCCAGGAACTCTGATAGACACTGGAAATACAGCAGAGTAAGAGACTCTGCACTTGAACTCTCACAACAGAGTGGAGATGACTGGTGCTACACAAGTGAGGGTAATAATGTGATGGAGGTGATGATAAGAGTAGAAGGTACCATACTCTCAGACCAAAGAGCAGGCACCCTAACAGCCTCAGGGACAGAAAAGTATCTCTGGGAGATGCTGTTTAACCCCAGGCTCTCAAGCTGTACAGAAATTAGCCAGACAAAGGGAACTGAGCATCCAGGCAGAAGACAATTGTAATGTGAAGGTGTTATAAAAACATACGGCATATGTGAGGATCTGAAAGTTATTCAGCCGGGCATGGTGGCTCACATCTGTAATACTAAGTCTGGAAAGCTAAAGTGGGTGGATTGCCTGAGCTTAGGAGTTCGAGACCAGCCTGAGCAAGAGCAAGACCCCACGTCTAAAAAATAGCTGGGTATGTTGGCAGGTGCCTGTAGTCCCAGCTACTTGGGAGGCTGAACCAAGGGAATCACTTAAGCTACAGAGTTTGAGGTTGCTGTGAGCTATGACACCACGGCACTCTACCCAGGATGACAAAATAAGACTCTGTCTCAAAATAAAAGAAAAGAAAAGAAAAAAATAACTTATTCCAAAAGGATATAGCATGGAGTAGAAATTAGACTAGTGAGGTAGGGAGGCCAGGATATGGAGATTTTTGCTAAAGTATGTCAATGAGTTTATACTTCATCAATAGGTTTTGAGTGATATTAAAATCTGTCATAGTGGATCTAACCTAATAAGCACTTAATATCTCTTGAGGAGTGAATAAATGAATAAACAAATGAGTGAATGAATCTACTTTGTAATGAACATAGGCTTTTTGACCCAGACTTAAGTATTTGCTCTAGAAAGCAGTGCTACTATTACCAGACGCTTAAGTCTCCTTAGCTCTGCATAGCAGATTGAATTCATGATCCCTCTAAGGCCCCCCTGGACCTTAACAGAGTTACTCAGTCACCTAGCTTACCCAAGCAGATGGAATTTAAGTAAATCTGCATTAAAATCAAAGTTTTTTCTAGACAGAAGAGTAAAGTTTTCCCTGCAATCATTTTGGCTTAAGCAGCACAAGGGAAGTCTAACTCTTTCTTAATCCTTGATGGGAAAAAATAAAAATAGCCTCTGAACCTCAAGGGCAAGGGTTTCTCCAAATTACATTTTTCATAGCTATGCTTCCATGGACAAATACATCCAAGGAGAAAAAGGAAAACACATATTCCAGAAAGGGAGTTTGTCTTTTTCATTAGAAAAGAAAAACAATTGCAAAAAGTTAAACTGAGCTCATCCTTTGGAGACCCAGGTTTTATGAGGAATCTGGGCCTTACCTCAGATGCCAGGTCTGGAGCAGCCACCTGTCAGGGGTAAGGGAGCTGCCAGGGGGAGAGGATGTCTCTGGAAAGAGGGAGAGTTTCAAGAATTCAAGACGCCCTTCCCAGGATCCTAAGTAACTGCCAGGCCAAGGATTAACACTACACCCTCTTGTTTATGACCAGGAGACTTTCTCTTGATTTGCTACAGAGTCTCAAAATTTGAGAGTTGATTTGTCTCCGGGTATAAATAACAGACCAGAGTCAGTGTTTCTGAAGTCATGGCAGCAGCGAAGCATTCATTTGGCAGAGAGAGAATCTGAAGAGAGCTATAGAAACACACTT
Organism: Arctocebus calabarensis; assembly: GCA_963573935.1. Lineage (NCBI taxonomy): Eukaryota > Metazoa > Chordata > Mammalia > Primates > Lorisidae > Arctocebus > Arctocebus calabarensis. Next base: position 65,671 of record CAUYON010036617.1, read on the forward strand.
AATGCTGTTGCTAGGGCCATCTGTGTGGGTGTGTGTCCCCACATGTGCACAGGTGTGTGCCTGTGTGTGGGTGTGTGGTATTCATATATGATCTCCATCAACAAGACCTCCCTAACATAATAAGCATCCTGTGAAGGTCATTTGCCATTTTATTTCGGAGAGAAATGTGGAAAATACCCACATATGCAGCTTTCCAGGAAGTCTATTTTGTGTGTTTCATCAGCCGTGAGAGGAACCGAGCACACCCACAGGTGCCTGGTCTAGAGGCAGCACTGGAAGCTTCCACCTGAGGCTACGCCTCTTGGTGTCCTAAGTCCCACGTCTGTTGACTATTTTCTCAGAACCAGCTCAGAAAAACCCTGAACACAGGTTGAGCAACCCTGGCTGGATTTAGAGCTTTCTTAAGATGCTCCCTTGATCCCCCTCAGGAACTTAGAAGGGACCGCACAGGAGTCCTGTCGTGAGGGAATGTGGCTGCCACCTGCGTGCTTCTGATCCCAGATGGCTGTAGGAGTAACAGGGGTCTGGCCCCCAAGGAGAGGTAGATCATTTATAGTCACAGATCGCTCCCGGGTGCCAGGCAGTATTTCTTTCCCTGCCATTGATGTAGTGCAAAGCAAGCTGGCTGACCCGCTGCCCCTCTGCTCACCCCTAAGCGGCAGTCACTTCTGATTCAGACGTGTTTGCCATGAAGCTTGTTGTTCCTGCATACCGTTCCGAATGGTCCTCACAGATATGATAGGCTAAACACACACACTGAAGTCATGGTATCCTTTTACTACAACGCACCCGAGCTTGAGAAATCAAACCTTCCCCAGGCTGCAGTCTCGAGATTCCACCTAGACCCTGAGCCAGGCTGTTTACCTCTTCCCTCCTCTCCCCGTGCATCATCTTGCTGTTTTATTTGCATAAAGAGTAGCTCAGTGATCATGGACTTCAGCTCTTGCCTGTAGTGATCCTGTTCACATTTTATTCCTTACACAGAATAGGAAGGAGGTTTGCTTGCTTTGCGCAGAGGCTGAGCCACAAGAGAAAGCAAAGCCAATGTGATTTATTGAATGAAAGCACCGGACAATTACCAGCAACTTGTTCCTCTCCTGCCTCAAAAAACCTAAACTGGTAAGTCCCATTTATTGTTGTCTTTCTTTGTGTGAATGTGGGGCTTTGCTAATCACTGATTCTTTTGAAAATGTGTACGTGTTGCTGTGCTTTAGATGATATAAAAAAAATCTGCATCTTCTCAAGGTAGCTGCCAGCGGTCCAGGAAGATCACACACACGCATACATGCAGTGGTCTGTAATGGCACATACACATCCATGTGGGGGTGGGGAAGCCCCGTTTCTGATAACTGGGCATGTTCTTTGCAGCAAGCTTACTCACATTATTAAGTGCTTGCATAACTGATTAGCATTAGCTATGAAAAAGAAATTAATGTTTGGTAGTGTAAGGTCACTTTCCAGACAGGTTCCTGAGTACCTGAACAATACCTGTTGGGTCAGGTAAAGATGGGCCCCATCGTGCTGATAATCTTGACTACAAACCCAGATGTATTCTGCCTTTAATCTGGTTTTCAGACTGGGCAAGCAGAGTAGAATGCCAGCATTCTGTCCATCCTTGGGGAACATGCCCATAAATAACCCTTTCGACAGTGATGTTGAGGATACGTCCCCAAGGAATACAACGGACATACATTCAAACCCTTGCTTGATCCACCACCACTGTTGCATCTATGTTCCTTACGACTTTTCTTTATTCCATTGAGATATATGGTGGGTAGGGTGCCCTGAGTTCAAACTGGGGTGCTGTAAGTGTCCTGTTATGTGTGCTAGTCATTGAGCCACCAAGAGTTCTGCTGATAGGCAAGGCTGAGTTTGTTTTTGTGCTGGACTCCAAAAACCCCCAAACCCACTTGGTGTTTTCATTTCCTAAACAAGGTATAAGCCAAGCGTGGTGTGTGGGTGGGGGAGTGAATGTTGGGAGAGTAAACATAGAAAGATACTACTTGTCCTACCCTGCCCCCACTAGTGTCCTTAGCCTTTTGTTTGCCTGGCTGCCCCAAGGCTATATGGCAGCTTCAATCCATCTCTGGTGAGCTCACAGTCCATATAAACGTCATATAGAGTTTAACATCTTTGGTACAGTCTATCTGCAATATATCACTAGCCATTCAGATGAACTTGTGGCCTTGGGTGCTGACGAAGATGGATGATGTTAGAATAGCGAGCAGCACACGTCTCTAAATAAAAACCAACGTTAGGAAATCTGAGATGTGGGTGAAGTCTGCTTCATAGAAAGGATGCCCAGGCCACAAAGTCTTAAGAGCCAGAGTGGTTCTCCATGTGATCTGGCTAGTTCACAGATGATGTCATTATAATGGGAAGGCGACAGGATTGCCTGCTGGCAAGAGGACTAGTGGATGTCAGGCCATTCTCACTGGTCCCCAGACTAAGTGTATGTCTTTGGGAAATTCCCTTTGCCTCTCTGGATCTCCATTCCTACATGCCTTCCACGTATGATTATTTCAAAGAAGATATGCTAAGATCAATTCATGTTTTAATGAGATACTACTTTAAGCTCTTTTGTCAAAGGGTGAATTAGTTAATCAAGATCGTTTTCCATGCACTTTAATCCACAGTCCACCCATCAAAAGAGATGAAGGGATGTGTGTCCCTTTCCCCCTTTAAGGGATACAGGACACATTGAAGGAAGCATGATCACACTTGGGAAATTAAAAGGGGGAAACAGAGCTGAAAAGTGGCATTAAAATGTCAAATAAATAGGTCATGTAATTAGGGTTTTTTCCAATATTGATCAGTAATAACTGATTTTCTGTACTTGCAATTTCCAAATCCTAAAGATATTAAAAGTTTTGAAACAAACATGCAAGTATTGGGGTAGGGGAATAGTTCGCGTATGGGTAGAGCCCGTGTGAGAGTGAGGAAGCCCCATGTCTGATAATCCTTGTATAGGATAATTTGAACAATTTTCAGTTGCTCAAATTATCCTATATAAACCATGCTCATAGAATTGGCAGCTGCAAATATACTATGATTTGAGAGTTCTGAAAGTCTCTTTTGCCCCTCAAAATTGCCTCACCTCTAGGATCATCCATCAAATTCTTTCAGTTAAGGATTGCTGTCTTTCATAACATACAAACATTTTTAGAAGAAACAATAAAGTAAACCACTGATACCTTCTCATAAATGAATGTATTAAAATTTTTCTACCTCAAGGACAACCCAAAAGATGTTGAATTATTACATTAATTCTGCTTTCTATTTACTTCAGACCTGTATCTAAGAACTTCCCTTCTAATTACTATTTCATTCCATCAGAAAACTGAGTAGCCTAATGGCAAGTTATTTTCTTCTATATATGGAAGACCTGGATTAGACAATAGCATTTAAGGATCCTACAGACCCTTGAAAGTCACACTGGGGAAGGCTAGAATTACTATCCTTTCCCCTTCTATTCCTTTTTTAAAAACTGTTGGTGGAATTCTCATGTACCCAGTCATTCAAAAGGCTTTCAGAATTTATTCTCCGGTTTCCTGGTCCCTTTATCGCCTCCATCCAGTCACTAACCACGTTTGATTCATTTTGCTTCCTCATTGTTTGAATTTGTCCAACTATCTTCATCCTGCAGTTGAAGGCACTGGTTCTCACAGAGATTTTTTTAAGAACTTCATACTTGGATATCCCCTGCCCCTGTTCCCATAATCCCTCGCCTTTCCAGTGGTTCTCTGGTTTCTATCAGAGTAATTCTTTAAAAATAAAGATTTCAAGTTTTACTTGAAGGTCCCTAGGGCTCCCCTGTGTAGGGGAGGTTAAAATATATGCTTCTTATAATGGCATGCAAGGTCCTTGATGGTCTGGTCATGCTTCCTCTCCAGGTTTCTTTCCAAAGGTCTGGTGGCATGGTTGATGACACATTCTCAGTGTCAGAGCCCAGGAGATTTTTATTAAGGCCCTCGCTGGCATTGACCTAGCAGCAACACCATGAGGTTTTCCATCTCCATGTCCTAACCTGGAATGCCTGAAATGCCCTATTCTTTCCTTCCTCCTAGTTAATTCCTCATTCATCCTTCAAAATTTGTCTCCAGCATCACCTTCTCTAACCCATTTCCCCACCACCTTTCCTTTCATGACCCTTTCCTATGACTCACAAGGTTAATCACTCGCCCTTCAGTGCTATTTCTGTCTTATACCTTTTGAGAGAAGTGTTTCTGGGTTAAGATCTCAGATCCTGACCCATCTTCCCTGGGTTTGAATCCCCAATTTACCATCCTTAAGTACTGCTTCAATTTCTATCTATGTAAGATGGGGACAATAATATTCCTTCCTTCCCAGGGATATTAGGAGATTCAAGTAAGTTAATACACATGGATGGCAATATATTCAATGTTTATGTTTCCCCAAAATTCATATGTTAAAATCCCAACCTCCAAGGTCATCACCTTGAACGTGGCTTTCTGGAGGTGATTTGGTCAGAAGGGCTTTTCCCTCTTGATTGAAATTAATGCCATCAAAAAAGGGACCTCAGAGAGCTGACTCTGTCCCTTCCTCAATGTATGGGTCCTCAAATGGGTCCTCACTAACACCAAATACACTGGTTGGGTTGAACTTGGACTTCTCAGTCTCTAAAACTATAAGAAATATATGTTGTTTGTAGCTACCCAGTTTATGGTATTTTGTTACAGCAGCCTGAACATACTCAAACAAGTATTATTCTGAATACTGTCTGCCTCATAGAAAACACTACACAAGTTACAAGCTAGCATTATTCCACATTTCTATATACAACACTATTTCCCTTCTAGCCTATGAGCTCCTTGGGAACAAGTAGGAAAAACCAACTCATTTCAACTTACCTAGGACTTGTCCAGTTTAGCACTGAAAGTCCTGCATCCTGGAAAGCTACTCAGTCCCCAGAAAACCCAAGATCGTTGATTAACGTATGTGGGACACTATCTTATTCATCCTTTAAGCTCCTTCATCTATAACAATTTGTTGAACTATTGAATCAATACTGTCTATCTTTTTCCTCAAAAACATGTCCTGTCAAATTCAAAAGTAGTGTTCTTCTTGCCATGGAGTTACCAACGAGTTTTCAATACTTATCACTGAATATGTTTATACATATTTGTGTGTGTGTGTTTGCGTGTGCACACGCACAGGAACTGGAAAAGTTGCTTCTACCTTTTTATGTGTCGTCATTGTAATAGAATGGGCCACCCCTTAGCAATCAAAAACACACCTGTCATGTTAACAGCAGATGAGGAATAGAAGGAGTCAAACTTCTTTCTTGTCTAGTGACAGGCTGGTTGAAGCCTGAAGGTCACCTAGTTAATATCACAGCCTAAGGAGCAATCTTGTACCAGTCAGAAATGTTCCCTTCACTGAATATTTCTTTCTACCCAGCTGTCAAGAATGGCTAGAGGTCCTATTTTTAATATGCTATGTCTTACAACTGCTCACCCAAACTGGCTCAGATCTCTTTTCACCAGTATGAAATATACTGAGAAAGCCCCGCAACCGAGCTCCAGTGAGATATGAACTCTGGAAGTGCCAGAACTCATAACGAGGGCAAGAAGGCTTATCATCAGAATCAAGATCTAGGAAGAAAAAGCTGACAGGCAGCTCTCTAAAACATTAATAGCAGAATTGCTAAGAGCATGGGCTTTAGAGTCAGAGTTCAAATCCTGCTGCTCCATATATTGCCTGTAAGATCTTGGACAAGTTACCTAGCTTCTCCAGGCCTCAGTAAAATGAGGACATAGTATATGGTAATAGGACCTATTTCTTCAGTAGGTTGTTATTACATATTGTATATAGCCTATACAAGCAAAGCTTATGGTAAAGCCAATTGCAAATGTCTAGTTGGTATTAGGAGATACAACCTCAGGGCATCAAGAGTGAAGGAAAAGGGGAATAAGTCAAGAAAGGAGAGAAAACAAAGGTGGTTTTAAATGAAGCAGCAAAAGCTTCTCAAGAAAACATCTTGTTTGTTTGTATGCCATGACTTTCAGGAAGCCCTCAGGACAGTCAACAGTCAAGCTGGCTATTGCCAGTCTTCCCTCTCTCATTGTTCTGATTTCTCCCATTTCTAAGTAGTGTTACCCCATCTCACAGGAAGACCACGAGCAAAGCTGGAGCTTCCATGAGTCTTGCTGGGTCAGGACTGTGGTAGATGGGAATCTTTCCTACCCAAGTTCTCAAATTTTTTTCCCTGTTTTTCTTACAGAAATGTTTAGGTTTTGCTTTTACATTGAGGTCTGTGATTTTTTTTAATTAATTTATGTATAAGATATAAAGCAGGGAGTGAGGATCTTCTCTTTTTAAATGGATATCCCATTGTTCCAGTGCTGCTTGTTGAAAGGATTATCTTTTTCCCTATTAAAGTACCTAGACCCTTTTTTCAAAACTCAATTGATCATATACATGCAGGTTATATTTCTGGCCCTTTCTACTGTCTCATTCATCTTTATTTCTATACTCATGTCATTTTTCTTTATCTGTGTGGCTATCCTTAGAAACTAATCTTTGAGTCTTTGAAATCAGGCAGGGTAAGTCTTCCAACTTTATTCTTCTTTTTCAAATTGTTTTGGCTATTCTAGATCCTTTTATTTTCTACAAAAATTTAAAAATCATCTTGTCAATTTCTACCAAAAAAAAAAGTCTGCTAGGATTTTGATTGAGGTTGTATTGAAGGCATAGATCAATTTGGAAGAAGTGACAACCTTAACAATACTAATTCTTTCAATTTGTGAGCAAGGTATATATATCTCTGTTTATTTATATCTTTTTTCCTTTCATTCATTAATGTCATGTTGTTTTCAGCATACAGGTTTTTCATATATTTATACCTAAATAGATTTTTGTAGATTTATTAGATTATTCTATATAAACTTTCGTGTCATCTGCAAATGAAGACTATCTTACTTCTTTCTTTCCTATTTACGTCTTTTACTTATTTTTTTTGCCCAACTTCACTGGCTCTGATGCTAGGTACAATAGAAAAGGTAGGATCAGACACTCATGTCTTGTTTCTTCTGTTCCTAGTAGGAAATAGTTGATCTTAAATCATAAGATATGATGGGAGCTATAGGTTTCAAGAATTTCCCTTATATACCTGGAAGTTTTTTTTTTTTATCATGAATGTATGTTACATATTGTTGAATTCAATTTGTTTTTCTGAATCTTTAGAGGTAATCATATGGTTTTTCTTCTTTGTTCTCCCTCTTAATGTAGTAAATTATGCTGACATCTATGGGTAGTTGAATGTTATATTATATTCACCTTGCTTTTCTGAGATAAACCTTTAATGGTCATGATGTAGTACCCATTTTATATACTGATAGATTTTATTTCCTAACATTTTGTTAAGGTTATTTTGACTTCATGTTCATGAACGGCATTAGTGTACACCTTCATTTTCTTGTAATTTCTTTTTTCTTGGTTTGATATCAGGACAATGCTAGTCTCAAAAAAAAAAAAAAAAAATCCCAATTTTTAGAAGAGCTTCCGAAGGTCTTCAACAACTTTAGAAGTGTTGTTACCATTTCTTTCTAAATGTTTGGCAGGTTGTTAACTTTTAACACGACCTTTATTAAATATCTTAGAATAATAAAAACAATTAGGATGGAGAAAAATACTATGTAAACCTAGAAATCAACTTTTCCATAAAGAGTATGTTTCTAGTTAATTATCTCCCATAGTCTCTTGCAGAGGTCAGCCCACTGTCAACTAAGCATGAGTTCTAACTTTGAAGCTCAGGTCCCCTAAGCCTTTCTGAAAGAAGAGAAAAATATACATCTTCTTTCTTTAGAGAAAACTTTATGGGTTTTAACTTTTCTTGTTAAAATAACATCTAACAAACAGATAAATAAATAATAATATATAAATACAGTGGAATACTACTCAGCAATAAAAGTGAAAAACTATTGATATACACAGTATTAATGAATTTCAAAATAATTAAGCTGAGTTAAAGAAGATGGATAAAATATACATGCTGTTTATTCCATTTATATGAAATTGTAGGAAAGGAAATGTAATCTGTAGTATCGTGTAATTCCCTGGGAAGAGCAGGGACAATGAGGGGAGTTCAGTCAGGGGAAAGAGAAAAAGTTGACAAAGACATAAAGAAATCTTTCGTGTATGATGGCTACATCATTATCATGATCGTGACAATGACTTCACATGTGTACGTTAATATCGAAATTTATTAAATTGTATCCTTTAAACATATGTTGTTTACTGTAAGCCACTTTTGCCTCAAAAGAGCTCTTATGAGATAATAGCTAATCTTTATAGAACTCCTGTTTCTTTTAGACACGCTTACTTATTCTGTCTTTTAAACTCTGATATCCCTCTTAGACTACCACATGACTATTATTATTAAGATGAGGAAGAATGTTAAGGAGGAGTAAACCGAAGCTCAAAGAAGCTGGAGGTCTTAGAATTTGCTGGAGATCATAGAATTAATAAGTAGAAAAGCCAAAACCTAAAGTTAGATCAGCTTTGTTTCAAAGTTCCTACTTTTAATATTATTCTTAAATCCACTACAATTATCTTGGGGTTGCTAAATGGAATAAAATATAATGATAGACCTCAACTCTTCCAGTTTCACTGGATAACAAGGAGTGCCATCTGAAGAGTAATATCCCAGACTTAAAACAACAAATATAGTTTCCCTGTCTGGTTACCTTTTAGGACTTTGTGTCTACTTTTATTTAATATTTGAATCTCTTTTTTAGTTCAATTCAAAGATGCAGAAAGTATTGTTACTACCCCTTTCAAGATGTTTTTATGTATGCTATAGGAATTACATGATGTAATCTTCAGGATCCCAGTAAGAATCTACGGCACATTCAAACAGAGTGGTTACACTGAGGAAGGTTAATAATAAACAAATTTACAAAGAAGTGAGAAAGTTAAGGAAAAATCAGTATGGAATAGTGAAGCCTGAAGGGACAAAAAGATGAATACATTTCTGTAACAGAGAAAACAGCTGTATGGAAAGGGACACCCATCAGAAGTAGAGTGGTGAATACCTTCACCCCATCCTCCAACTTCCAGTTGGTGCCTCCCATTGGCTGGACATATCAAGGCAAGGAAATGTCTCTCCTTTTATTTAAATAGTCCTTATTTTGACTCAGCAACATTTTGTAATTTTCAGAAAATTTAGTTTTGCAACTTCTTTTGTTAAATTTACTCCTAAATATTTTAATGTTTATGCTATTATAAATGGAATTTTTTCTATTTACATCTATTTCATTGTCATTTGAATCAGAAGTGAGAAGAAAAGTCTGACTAACAAAAGATATTTATTACTATCTTTAATAGTAGTAGTATCCTTACCAACATTCTTTCTTCATATAAATTTCAGTTACTGTCTAGTGTCTCATTTCAAACTAAAAGAGTCCTAGTAGCAATTGATAATAAAGAAGGTCCAATACCAAATTCTCTCCCAGTTTGTTTGTCTGGCACTACCTTAATTTCTTCTTCATTTTTGGAAATGTAATTTTGTTAAGTAGAGATATTCTATTGCAGAGTATTTTTCTTTGATCACTTTATATCATTCTCCTTCCTTCTGGCCTCTGTGGTTTTTGGTAAAAGGTTGGCTATTAATCTTTTTGAGGCTTCTCTGTATGTGATAAGTCATTTCTCTAGCTGTCTTCAAGATTACATGTCTTTGGCTTTGTACAGTTTGATTATGATGTATCAAGTCCTGTTTCTGTTTGAGTGCATCCTACTTAGTGTTCATTGATACTCATGGATGTATTGTTTGTGTTTATCATCAAATTTGGGAAATTTTAGTTATTATTTCTTCAAATATCATTTCTGTATCCCCCTTCTTTTTCTGGAATTCCTGTTATGTATACATAGGCTCACTTGAGAGTGTCACAGAAATCTCTGAGTCTTTTCTTTTTTCTTTTATTAAATTACTCAAACTAGATAATCTCAATTGCTCTGTCTTTAAGTGACTGATTCTTTCTTCCACTTACTCAAATCTGTATGGGCATCTCTAGTGAATTTTTTATTTCAGCTATTGTACTTTTAAACCTCAGAATTTCTGTTTGGTTCTTGTTTTATAATTTCTATCTCTTTACTAATACTTTCTATTTGGTACAATATCATTCTCATAATTTATTTCTATAGACATGATTTAATTTTTTAAATATTTTAAAAATAGATTACAGTTCTATTTTTGCATAATAAGTCCAACATTTGAGCTTCCTTGGGGTTAATTTCTATTGATTATTTCCAATATATGGGACAGACAATGTTTAAAACAAACCAGAAAACTATTTAAGTTATTACAATATACTTTGGTGTCACTATTTCACAATGAAGACTTGAGATAACTTTAATAGTCATTGATATTTACTGGGTGGCTACTATGCACCACACAGTATAGATATCTTTCACTTGTTGATTATTTTAATCTTCACAAACTCCATAATAAATGTCTTATTATTGTCTTTTTATAAATAATGAAATAAATTCAGAGAATTTATTGAAGGTGCCCAAAGTCACATAGGTTACAGGTATTAACAACACAGGTATTAACAACAATATCAGTATTCAAGTTTGGGTCTGCCACATTCCAGAGCCAAAGCTACACTGATACTCAAATGCTTATACCTTTCTATAAAGATAGAAATGTAGAAATGTAACAGTACAGTTGGTTGGGAGGGGCCTATGTATTTATAAGAATAGATAACAGAAAGTTGTTTCTCTCACTATCTCTTATCTGACAAAATGTTAAATGTAGAGAAGAAAAACAAACCATAATGATCAATGAAAAATAGAAGGGTGGAAACAGCTAAAGAATGGCCTGGAAGGAAGAGACAGCTGAGAGGGATGGGAAGGAAGTCAGAGAGACTGAGAAAGTCAATCTATTTTGACTGAAGGGAACAGATGGAAGATGAGCAAAGACAAAAGAGGCCCTATGGGTAGGTGTCATCAGTTAGAGGGCAAGTAGCTGGAATTTGATCAATTGACAAGAATTTATTTACTGGGTTCCTGGGCATTATGGGAGATACAAAAGAATGTGGAGTTATTTGAGGAACGATAATGATGTAGACCAGACAGATGGCTTGAACTGGGGTTTTAATGTTGAAGGAAAAAGCTACAGACAGAAGACAGAAAGAAAGAGGGTAAGGCAATCCCCCATGAGCCAGCTTTGCATATGAATCTATCATTTTTGTGGGAATGTGAAGAAAGAAGCTGGAGAAAACCCTGTAGTTGCTATTTAATCAAAGGTAAATGATCTGTAGATGGAGGGAAAAAAATGCCAAATCACCTACTCTTTCCTTTTCTGCTTTTGAGAAAATCAAAAGGTTATTAACAATTTATAAAAAACACTCCTGTATATGCATACACTCTGCAGACAATGCATCATCCTCCCAAATGTAAATATGTCTGTGTAGTTAAACTTGTGTAGGACCCAATGCATATTACTAATACTGATTACACTGGACCACCTTAAGAATAAGGAAGTCTTTTTCTGTTAGAAGAAGCTGCAAAGAAGACTTAAAAGTTGTCTAAGGACATTTAACAGTATAACAAAGATGGATCTGCATTTGTTAAAGTGAAAATCATTCAGAGTTAGTTGGTATAAGAGGAAGAGGAACCCAGTTCAGAGGGGTGAGGTGGAAATGAACTTCCTGGTTGGTCCTCTGTATGTTACCTATAACAGATTCTCATATGGGCACTCATTTACTCTAAATTATCTGCTAAATGACTTCTATACCAAAAACATTAGCTGCCATGGTTCTTCCTATATAATAGGCATCTAAATATTTAAGGTGATGGAGATCCTAATTACACTGATTTGATCGTTATAAGAATGTATTAAGTTATCACATGTACCCCCAAAAATGTGTACATCTATTGTGTATCAATAAAAAAAATTAAATTAAAAGAAATCTGATGGGACCTAGTAGAGCAGCATTGCTTCAGAGAGTCCTGGTTACAGTGCACCAGAAAGTACACCAAGGGTGGAGACAATTTGTGCATAAATACTTTGGCTAGTTATTTCATTCATGCATTAGTTCATCTAATACACGTACTTACGCTGAACAGCCACAGCCTTGGTATCATCAATGTTTCAAGAGCAAAACACAAAATAATGCTAGATTTGTTTTGAAATGGCATGTGGATCTCCTAGAAATACTTCAGATATGACATTGATGGGGGCCTTTCTGGAACAACAGTCAAGTACTGCTGGAGGATGCCAGTAGTGAGTGCCCTGGTGGACCCTATTCAGGGTATCTGAGAGCGGGGAATGGGCCTAGCAGTATTAATCCTCCAAGTCTCTGAGCACTGGTGTAGTTCACCAAGCCTCAGATAACAGGCACAATTTAACTGCTACCTGGAGAGAATGGGGCTCTGCAGGGCATGATCACTCTTCTCTATTCACCCAACAGAGGCCAGAATCTATTAATGTGAGGAGGTAAGTAGAAAAGTCTCCATTACCTAAACCCCAGAGGAGCATAACAGACCCCCAAGGCTGTAAGAGATAGTTCCTCAAGTGGAATAAAGACCAAAAGTCTTGAGTTTCATATCACATATATGTATATGTTTATGTAACAAATGAAGGTTGTCATCTCATTCTTGCCATCAATTAGCTCTGTGGCCAAGAGCAAGCTGCTTCTTTCCCTGGTTTTCAGCTTTTTCATCTACAACATGAAGAACTTACTCTCTGATGGTCTGATGATCTCTAAGGTCCCTTCCAGCTATAACACTGTGTCAGGATTCCAGATAGTTACTGGAAAGGATAAAACACTTTGTCAACTTATAATTTTGTTATGTAAAAGCATCAAATTTTCCTCTTCATAGGAACTGTCGTGTGAAAATGACTCAACAAATGCAGAATTTACATCTCTCTCAGTCAAAAAAACATAGTGCTCCATCATCTCCCAATGCTGCTAAACGCCTGTACAGGAACCTGTCTGAGAAGCTAAAGGGAAGCCACTCTTCATTTGATGAGGCCTATTTTAGAACAAGAACTGATCGCCTGAGTCTCAGAAAGACCTCAGTGGTAAGAGCACTCTTTTTTTATTCTTGCATCGCTTTGATGTATTCACTTATGTTTGGGTTTAAGGGAATGCTAAGATGATCCATGCTTACTTCAGAAGCTGATGCTTGCGATTTTATAAATGCCGCAACAGAGTCAAATGAGGCAGGAATTGCAACATCTGTGTTGTCAAAGTTTGAGTGATTGGGAGATGTTTTTCCCGTTTTTTTCTCCTTTCCATTTCTTTTCACTTAATTTTTACTTCACTAGTAGACAAAAAAAAAAATACTCAAATAATAGTTTGACAAATATGGAGTCTCAGATGAGACAGGCATTCTGAGAGCTCCAGTGTCCGTTCAAATAATATATTAGTATCATTTACTTATTTCTAATGTATATCCCACAAGGCATTCAAAATAGAATTTAGGCAAAGAATGCATCTATATCATATAATGAACAAGATGGCAGCGGGACAGGGAGAAAAGGAAAAAGAAAAATAGTAGAAAAGTAAAATATTGATGGTTATAATAGAAATATATATTTCAAAACCTAGGTAAATTATACACATATATAACATGTATATGCATGGATATTTGTGTGTATATGTATATATATAACTGTAAGAAGTTAAGACATTTACCATTACATTTATCTTTGAGTTCTCAGATAGTCAAAGCAGAAAAGGAAAAACAATTGCTTACAACATCCCATTAGGTGATAACTACAAATATATTAGTCCATTGGGAGAAACAGATATTCTCCTGCTGCTGACTTCCCCAGGCCCTATGTCATAGTGAATTATGTAACAGAGAATGGCATAAAAAATGGAACTGATGACATTACAGAACTTTTTTGTATAATAGTTCCTTATATTGGCCCTTGGTAAAAACTGAGGACATAGTATTAACGTGCTCAGCAAGGGTATTTTTTGCAAAGGATAATGGCACCATTTGTTTGCTTTTAAAAGAAGAAATGAGTCCCAGCCTTTCCAGATAGAAGCATGCCCGAGTTTGCCAACAAAAGCTTGAAGGAGGAAATGACTTAAGAGTGAGAGTAAATGTGGCACATGAGAAATTAGAAATACTAAAAGTCAAAACAAATACACAACTGTGGACAGGGCAGCATTTTTAACTTTGAACTCATTTGTTTTCTAATATGTTTTCTCATTTCAAACTCATCTTCTGGGAGGGCTTGGCAGTGGTTAGGTTGCAGCTTAAGCATCAGAGGCTCTTCAATTTAGCAGATTGTGGACAAAACACTTCACCATTCAGCAGATTGTCTTGTAGCAAAGAGAATTGCATACCAAAATAGCTCCATCCCCTGGGTCCCCCATTGTCAAAGCAAGCATTTGCATAACAGGTTTGTATTTTCCTCAGATTTCAATTTTGTGTCATGTACTCAGCTAAAGCCTACCTGTAAGCTTTGACAGGGAAAATCAGTTTTGGGTGAGACTAAAAATAAAACTTGCCCACCTAAATGCTGGTCACTGAAAACTTCTGATATTAATCAGGTGACCCTATACTAGATTCAAATGAATGGTATGTCAACGTTTTTAAGACTAAACAACTCTTAGAGAAGATACCAGATAGATGTGCAAATAATATATGTGCACATCTTCTCCCGTGAGCTAGAGATATGCATTGCAGAGAATTCCAGAGCTGTCCTCCTGTGTTTACTTTTAATCCTTTGGAAGAAGTTTTCAAAGGAACCATAATGTCTTTTGCTATTATTTTCTATTGGTGATTTGCTGTCCATAAATATTCAGTAATTAAAGATTCTGAAACTTCCTACAGGGAAATACCAGGGTTGCTTGGTTTTAGTCCAGTGTTTACCCAATTTATTTCCCCAAATGCTCTTTTCTTGACCTATTGATTGGTATTCCTCAGAAGCCTGGTTTGAGGAAAGCTGATTATTGCTCTTATCTGAAGCCTATTCATGCTATCCTGTGTTTTCTCAGTGCTTCTAAATAAACTGTCTATTCAATGCCTACTAGAAATGGCAGAGGAAAGTTCTGATACAATACTTTGGGGACCTGGGGACAAACTGCAGTTATACCTGTCAGTGGGCATGCAGTCTCCAACATTCAGAATAGCTAAAGCACAAAGACACAATGGCCCATGAAATTGTGCTAACCTGCTCTTACTCTTCTGCTTCAGAATTTCCAGGGCAATGAAGCAATGTTTGAGGCCGTGGAACAGCAGGACATGGATGCCGTGAAGATCCTCCTGTATCAGTACACACCAGAAGAACTAGACCTCAACACACCCAACAGCGAGGGGTTGACTCCCCTGGATATCGCCGTCATGACCAACAACGTGCCTATTGCGAAGATTCTCCTGAGGACGGGAGCCCGAGAGAGTCCACACTGTGAGTTAACCTGAGAATCAATGCACATGCTCTGAGAGCCAGACTGCAGCTCTGTCTCACCCAAATAGCCACGGCTGACGTTCAGAATGGGAACGGTTGACTAAGCATAGGCTCTGCAATCCTTTACAGGTTTTCAGGAGCTTTCATGCAAACAGTGGCAGTGTTTATCAGTCTGAGCATCAAGTTCCATTATAAATAGAATATGCTGAATGGCCCTGGAAAAGAGCCCACAAAGAACTTCCTCCTGAGAATTTTATCCTGACTTTTAAAATATGTGTGTTATACCAACTAAGGATGTAGAATAGGAGGTATACATAGAAGAAGAGTAAGCATCTGTGTGTCTATGTCTCTATATCCACGGTCCATGGAAGAATCCTTCCTTCCTTCACTTATTCACTCAACAAACACTGAGTGCAGGGCACTATTCTATGTGAATAAGAAAAAAATCCCTGTTCTCATAGAACTTTGATACTAGTGGGGGAGACATCCAATAAGCAAATAAATAGATAAACTCAAATAGTTTAAATGTTATAAATAAAGTAAAATGGATGAGTGGCTAGAAATTGATGGGGAAGGGACTATTTTAAATATAATTGGTACCCATTGACCACTCTCTCCCCAGTCTCTGGTAACCACTGTTCTTCCCTCTGCTTCTATAATGTCAACTCTCTTTTTTTAATTCCATCTTTGAGTGAGATCATGCCATGTTGGTCTTTCTGTGCCTGGTTTATTTCATTTAACATGGTATTCTCCAGGTTATTCTTCTATGTAGTTGCAAACAGAAGGATTTTGTTCTTTGTTATGGCTAAATAGTATTCCATGGTGTATATATACCACATTTACTTTATCTATTCATCTGTTGATAGACACTTAGGCTGATTCCACCACTTGGCTAATGTGAATAGCCTGCAATAAACATGGGAGTGTGGGGCTCTCCTTTGACATGCCAATTTTATTCCCTTTGGAGATATACCCAGTAGTAGGATTGCTGGATCATCTGGCAGTTCTGCTTTTAATTTTGATAATTAGATAGGAGGAATGGCGTATGGTGTTTTGTTTCACGGTAGGTGATAATGGTTAAAGTAAGGTATTATGTACTATGGAATAGCTAGAGGCTCTTATATGTTCTCACCACAAAGAAACAGTAATACAAAAAAGAAAAGAAAAGAAAAAAAAGAAACAGTAATACAGTTAGAACCCTTATAGTTAACCCCCACCCTACATTGACCACCTTCCTTAAATTGACCTAATTTTCATAGACTGGCCATGCACCACATGTACCTATCAGTACGGTAGGTCTAGTTCCTTATGTTGACCACTTCCAGATGTTGACCAGTTTGTTACAGACCCTAGGGTGATCAACTTAAATAGGGGTTCTACTGCAATAAATACATGAGGCGACAGACACACTGAATCCCCCAATTTCATCATTATATAGCATATGTGCACACCAAAACACCAAATTGTACCCCACAACTACATGCAAGCAATTAACAAGCAATAAATAAATAAATAGGGTTGGGCCAGAAGAGCCTCTTTGCTGTGGGGATATTTGGGTTGAGTTCTGGATGTTATAAAGAAAGGAGTCATGAGAAGATACAGGGTCAGACTGTGCACAAAGTGAACAGAAAACACAAAGGTGACGAGGCAAGCAGAAAGGGGACCGACATTCTGGAAGAGCAAGAAATGGGACTGACATTTGCTCCTTGGCTCTAGCGCACATGGCTGAGGAAGATGTAACCTGGACCAGATGGCAGGTCTTGAGACACTGGTGCGTGTTTAGCTTTGTTTGCAGAGGAGGGTGGGAAGGCGAGAGAGCAGTTTGGCCAGGTGAATGGCATGTTCTGCTTTCCCTGAAAAGATCACTGCAGTGCCCTGTGGGGACTAAACAATGGAGAGGGGACTGTGCGACTGGAAAGCCCAGTTAGGAAACTATTTCAGAGGTCCGGGAGATAGATACCAGTTGCTTTGACTAGCATGGCAGTGATGCTGAGCAGTGGTAGAATTCTGGATATATTTTTTAATAGTTTTGTTAAGATATAATTCACAGGGCCTATAATCCTAGCACTCTGGGAGGCTAAGATAAGGGAATTGCTTGAGCCCAAGAGTTCAAAGTTGCTGTGAACTAGGACACCATGGCACTCTAGCTTAGGCAACAGAATGAGACTCTGTCTCAAAAAAAAAAAAAAAAGATATAATTCATATATCATACAATTTACCCATTTAAAGAAGGTAGATTCACCAGTTTTTAGTATATATATGCAAAGATCCAGGCAGCTATCACCACAGTCAATTTTAGAATTTCTTCATCATTCCCAAAGGAAGCCCTATATCCTCTAGCTGTCACTCACCAACCTCCCCACTCCTCCCAGCCCTAAGCAATCACTAATTTGCTTTCTATTTCACTAGATTTGCCTATTCTGCACATTTCATATAAGGGAATCACATCATATGTGGTCATTTGTGAATGGCTTCTTTCTGGATGTATTTTGAAATAGAGCTGATAGCACTTGCCCTGAGGGGAAGGGCAGACCCTAGGAGCAGCTGGGATAAGGTCGTGCAGCCCTCCCCAGTGCCAGGCACTATTCTGAGCACTTTACATGCATTGACTCCTGTAATCCTCATGACTTTATGAGGTAGGTACTCACATTCCCCTCGGTGCAAACCCTCTGACCCAATGACCACAATGGCTCTGAGCCACAGATTTTATGTTTCCTAAAAGAAAAAAAAGTAAACTCATCAAACTGTTAGTTTCACTAATACTGATTCACTTACTTCCAAGTGGTAAGACCCAGAAGACTGAAAGAGAAGCAAGCAAATATATAATTAGAGGTCACATCTCTGCTCCTACATTTTATAAACCACTACCACCCAAAGACTAGGTACAGAGGCAGATCCTTATATCACAAAATTCCTTATTTTAAAAATGCTAAGCTCACCACATCCATGTCAGAGAGAGTAAGGATTTGGGTTCAGGAGGATTTGAACTCTTCGACAGAGCTCCACAGTTACCGTGCTGCTCCTTGTTAGTGGAAATGGGGGACTTCGGGGCTGGGCAAATAAGGATGAAATAAATTGTAAAGGCATCTTTGCTGCCTTCTTATTTATTCTGCAATAATATCTGTCCCAAAGATTCAGTGAGAAAGGGCTGGAGAGAGAATCGGAGGGTCTGAGCATGGAGAATGCAGACTGAGCTCCATTCTATAGGAACAAGGAGACCATTCATCCAGATGTGGCCACGACCATCCTGCACGGGGTTGGATGAAACATTAGTCCTACTTACCTGAGACACTACAAAGAATTCTGCATTTTCCATGAAAACAGTAAGACTCCCAACCTCCCAAAGCCCCCTGTGCATAATTAAACCTCCATAAAAGAACTCAAGGACTAAATAGCTACTTGAACCAAAAGCAAATTTGTTGAAAACATCCCTGGTTTTCCACATTCTCTCCGGGATGATAACCATGTTACTGTCACAATATTGTAAAGGACAGACAGTGGGATATAAACCCAGGTTTCAGTCTCCAGGAAATACGACACCTAAGTCACCACAGCCACCCAAGAACTCAAAGGGATAGTACCCCATATAGACACACACTTGTGTAAAAATGGCAAAGGAATGTCGCCCACATGCCTACACAGTTTCCACAGATGTTACCTCTGGTTTTCACACTAACCCTGCAGGGTGATGTTATTAACTACATTTTAAAGAAGAGGAATTTGTGATTGTGAGAAGTAAAGTAACTGGTCGAAAGTCACACATCTAACAGACGAATAGGGGTGTCAAGGACTCCAGCTTGAGTCTGGGAGACACCAACAGCTAAGATCCTTCCCCAGTTATGTACTGCCTTTCTAAACAATCAGAATGAGAGCTGTGGCATCATTCCCTTTGTACTGTTTGCTAAGATTCTATGGTATATTTCTCTGTTCTATTTTGTGCACTAAGGCATTGGCCCTGTTGGAGAGAGGCAAGATGGAAGAACACAATATTTTCAGGGATTTTTAATTCACTTTATAGATCAAGTAGGAAAGCAATAGAATTGCTTCTGTGTGTGACAATGAGCCAACCCAGGAGAAAAACCACAGTCTGTCAGCCAGAAAAGGACAAGCAAGCACCTGGTGCACACTGCCCCCCAGAAGCTAAGGAAGAAAGATATAAGAGAAGAAAAATAATGCTGAGGCCTTGAGTTCTTAGAGTATTTAATACTCATGAAAATGCTTTTGTCTGCATCATCTTACTTGATTTTCACAACTGGCTTGTGGGGTATAAGTTAGTTCCCTCATTTTTATCAACAAAGAAACTGGAATTTTAAAAGTCAAGTAGTTCACCCCACATAACAAAACTAGGGCAGTGGGTGGGGTCACGATTTGAAACAGACCTTCAGCATTAAAGGGCCTTGCTGTTGGTGGGAGAACTTTGGCACACTCACTGGTAATAGAGTAGAAACTCAATCCCTTCCTTCCCTGGCTCCCATCTGCTCCTCTTCTAATGACGGTCAAGTGCATATTTCAAAGCAGAGGGGGTTAAGCTTATAAAGGGTTCCCAATAAGCTTAATTATTTTCTCTTTCCTGTGTATTCCCTTCTGCAAACTAACCCAATACTCTTTCCACAATGCCAATCGAGGATCCGAACATGATTCCAAAGAAAGTCCTCTGTAATTCTCCCCATTTCTTAACAAAAGTCACAGTGACACAATGGGTTGAGGGACTTGACTCCTAAGTTATTGATCAAGTCTGTCTTCCAGTCTTTAGTGCTTCAATTCCAGAGCTCTACAAAAGGGCTCAACCATGCACATCCTTTATTCATAGGAAAAGTCCTAGATGCAGCCACCCAAACATGCACACTGCCCTGAGGTTAAACATATGCAAGACCTCAGCCTCCTCATTAGATGAATGAATCCACTATCTTTATTTGGGAGATTTTTCTGTTCCTCCCACCTTTAGGCAAATAGCACACAACACCTGTTCCTTGCAGGAGAAATCATCAGCCATCATTGAAGTAGCATCCCAAGAACTTCCTTGCAGACTGGCGCACCGAGCTCAGGGAAAAGGCACAGAATCCTCCAGACTGCAACTGAGGAAGGTGGTATGCAGAGGCAGCACAGGACACCCATGGCTATACCGTGGGTCATTTCACATATTTAAGATCCCAGTTGCTGTGACTCACGCTCAGCTGCGTAACTACTATCTGAGAAAGACTTGTTGTCTCTGTATCTAAAAGCCCCTAGTCATAAATCCTTCTGTTTTTCTAACTCATATCCTACCCTCATTTTCAAATTGCAGTTCAACAGTCTCTGGGAGGAATTTGCTGAATCATCCTTGACAGCCCTGCCTTTCTGAGGCTGCCATTTATTCGGCTTCTTAAGGCTGTGTAAATAGTAACTGTAAAGAGACTAGCTCTTTGGCGATGTCTACCATGTTGCAAATATGGTTACTCATCAGACCCAGTACCTAACACGTAGTAGATGCTCAGAAAATTATAGTTGAAAGTTGAACCTTTGTAATAGCCCCATCTACACTGCTGGACGTCACAAACGTTGAACCGTAGCGTCCACATGTGCGTTCAGGCTTTACATGTGTGGTGGACGTGCAGGGAGTTCAGACGCACAATGTATGGGGAAAAACCTTTAAATCTTCAAGTAATATAAACTTTGGAGTGTCTTTTGTGGCTGCTGCTGCTGTTTTCCAAGCACTGCTGCAGAACTTGGCTGTAAATTCGGCTATTTGTTTTTATTTTTGCACGGTTTAATAATATAGATGGGTAAGAATGGTAAAATGAATATTCCTCAGTTTTAATCTTTCCGCCTATCCCCTTAACAGTGCTCTCCATCCCTCCAGGCCCTCTCCACCCCACCCCACCCCCGCATTTCTTGGTGAATGCCTGCCTCTCGTCTCCGATACTACTTATGGAACTAGGACTTGTCGCCCAGGGCTTGTCATGTCCAGTTATCTTATGACATGTGAATGCAGAGTTGCTGTCATTTGCATGTGGTGCAGACGCCAGGGTTATAACGTGGGCAGCCTTGTCGGGATGCCCCACTTGTTTCTGCAGTCGTCAGGGGTTGGTGTTGGTGCTGGGACCGTTTCAGGCCATGTCTGAGAGGTGTGACTGTAAACTAATGAGGCTGGCTTTATGTAAACAAACACACTCTAAAGTCTACAATCCAAGCGAATGTTATCCTTCAGCATGGTCCTCCTGGGAGACCCCACACTTGCTCCAACAGTGCTGCCATTGCTCTGAACACTTTTGGGATTGTCCTCAAGAGTCGGTTTATGAGAAAATCTGACTCGTTGCTTAGAATCACACCTGATTTTTATTCCAAAACAGCATTGCCAGCGTCGTCACCCTCTATGTTCAACAGACTTGGCCTCCAATGATTTAGAGAGGTTTCCTGAAATCAAATCCACCCTCAAAGGCCAAAGATTTGCAGCCATTAAGAATATGTAAAGAACGAGCCTTAGACAGGTCTCTAGATTAAGCCGCAGATATTTTTATCTGTTTGTTTACACAGGGGTATAGATCTTCACCCTGCCTTACAAACCTGTTCCTCAAACTTTATTTTGTACCACGCACTCTTTACCCGCACTGGCCTCCATTCTGCTCCTTGAATGTGCCAAACTATCTTACCACAGGGCCTTTGTGCTAGCTATTGCCTCTACTTGGAATGCATGAAGGCTTTTAATTTTGAACATTACACGGCCAACTCCTTCTTAACGTTTGTATTTCAACTTAAATGTGACATCTTCAAGAGACACTTTCTGTGGCCACCAACTCCAAAGTCTAAAAGCATAACTGTCTTATCACATCACTCTGTTGTCATTTGCTACACAACACTTCTCACAATTTTTCTCTATGATTTTATTTGATTTTCTGTCTCCCCTCCATTAGAATGTAAACTCCACAAGAGCAAGGCCTGTCTATATCATTTGTCACTGAATCCCCAGCAAACAGAAAGCATGCAATAAACATTTGTTTAATTGAATTGAATGAATCCCAAGCCTATTTCTTTTGAATAGTGTGAATCCATTATTTCTTATAAAGGGAAGGATTTTATGAAATATCAAGAGAATTGACTTTTTTTAATGTTTCCAAATAATTATTTAAACATCAGGTAGCCACAGGCTAAATTCCAGTCACCTGTTCAAGAGTTGATAGTTGTATTTTCTTGATTTTTTAATTCTAAAATATTTAATTGACAGATGAAGTTTCCATGTATTCAAGGTGTATAATGTTATGATTTGATATATTTATATACTGTGTAATGATTGTTACAATCACATTAATTAAAACATCCATCACCAATCATGCTGTATATTAGCTCTTCAAAGCTTGTTCATCTTATAGCTGAAAGGTTGTACCCTGTAATCAGTATCTTCCTATTTTCTCCATCCCCAGCCCATGGTGACTACAATTCTACTCTCTGCTTTTATGAGTTTGACGTTTTTAGATTCCCCATACAGTCATACAGTATTGGTCTTTTTGTGTCTGGATTATTTTACTTTATTTGGGGGGGGGGGCTAGTTTTGTCTTGAGGGGTTCTTTTATTTTTTTTGCTTTGAGGGGTTCTTTTGTTTTGTTTGTTTGTTTTGTTTTGTTTTTGAGACAGAGTCTCACTCTGTCACCCTGCAGAAGTGCCATGGCGTCAGAACTCACAGCAACCTCAAACTCTTGGGCTCAAGAAATCCTCTTGCCTCAGTCTCCCCAGTAGCTGGGACTATAGGCGCCTACCACAATGTCCAGCTAGTTTTTCTATTTTTAGTAGACATGAGGTCTTGCTCTTGTTCAGGCTGGTCCCAACTCTTGAGCTCAAGCAATCCACCTGCCTCCACCTCCCAGAGTACTAGGAGTATAGGAGTAAGCACAGAGCCCGGCCTCTGAATTATTTTACTTCAAATGACATCCTCCAAATTCATCCATGTTGTTGCAAATGATTTTTAAATATACATGCAACACTGCATATCTTCTCTTTATCAAAATTAAAACATTATAAAGTTAAAAGATATTTTTGACAGTCCACACAACTCATCCCTAAATAGCTATTTCTAATGTACACATAACCTAAGTTCCCATCCCTAAATTCTCATCCCCAATTTACCCATTTGCTATATATTTAGAGAGTATCCAGACTTTTCCCTGTAAGCTTTAACACTCACAAATACACAACAACAGAAAAAAAAAAAAAGTTGCTACAGCTTTTAAATCAAATCCTTAGCAGAGACTAAAAATTAAATTTCTGGAGCCAGAGAAATCTGGTTTCAGATCCTACATCTGACATTTTGTAGTTATTGAAAAATTCCTTAACCTCTCTGTGCCTTTATCTCTTCATTTGTAAAATGGAGATAATAATTGCATCTACTTATATGATACAAGTTTAGCCACCCAAAACAGCAGCTGAAAATAACAAGGTTTCCATGGGTCAGGAATCTGGGAAAGACTTTAGCTATATAGTCTAGGTCAAGGTACCCTGTGAGATTTCATCGTGTTAAGGCTTGTTCCAGCTAGTCATAGTGGCTATTGACACCAGTCCTAGGTTCCTTGCTACCTGGGACTCTCCATATGACAGTTCCATAACATGGCAGTTGGCTTCCCCCAAAGAAAGAGAGGCCAAAGGGAAAGAGGAAAGGAGAAGACAGGAGAGGAGAGGAAGAGAAAGGGGAGCGTAGGGAAGGGAAGGGTAGAAGAGGGAAGGGGGGGAGGAGAGAGAAACCAACCAAGGTGGTATCAACAATGTCTTTTAAAACCTAGTCTCAGTCAAAACCACCCTGAGATACCATCTAACTCCAGTGAGAACGGCCCACATCACAAAATCTCAAAACTGCAGATGCTGGCGTGGTTGTGGAGAGAAGGGGACACTTTTACACTGCTGGTGGGACTGCAAACTGATACAACCTTTTTGGAAGGAAATGTGGAGAACTCTCAAAGAACTCAAGCTAGACCTCCCATTTGATCCTGCAATCCCAGTACTAGGCATCTACCCAGAAGGGAAAAATCCTTGTATCATAAGGACACTTGCACTAGACTGTTTATTGCAGCTCAATTTACGATCGCCAAAATGTGAAAACAACCTAAATGCCCACCAATCCAGGAATGGATTAACAAGCTGTGGTATATGTACACTATGGAATACTATTCGGCCATTAAAAAAAATGGAGACTTTACAGCCTTTGTATTTACCTGGATGGAAGTGGAACACATTATTCTTAGTAAAGCATCTCAAGGATGGAGAAGCATGAATCCCATGTACTCAAGTTTGATATGAGGACAATTAATGACAATTATTGACACGGTGGGTGTGAGGGAAGGGGAGAGCAGAGAGAGAAAGAATGAGGGAGGGGTGGGGAAAGGAAGAGCAGAGAGAGGGAAGGAGTGAGGGGGGTGGGGTCTTGGGGTCTTGGTGTGTGCCACACCTTTTGGGGGCAAAACACGATTGTAAGAGGGACTTTAACCAACAAATGCAACCAATGTAACATGGTTTCTTGTACCCTCAATGAATCCCCAACAATAAAAAAAAAAAATCATGCTTTAGCTCATGAACTGAATCATAAATATATATTACAGGCTTAAAAAGCCTTTCTTATCATGACTAATTAATTCTTTAGCTGATTTGAACTGAACTTTAAGAATCAAACAAGAGAATTACACAGATGATCAGAATGTTGTTTTTTTCTTGGTATATTTCAAAAGGTATTTAATAAAACTATATTTGTCCAAGTTTAAAAAAAAATGAAAAAAATATAGTTTCCAAGAAAAAGAGGGCTTTTCTCTGGTTCTAAGATTTGTCCCTTCTAAAATGGGCCTATCTAAATTCTCATTTTTAATTCTAGCATTTGGTTATCAGAAGATGAGAACTCAGAAAAATTGGTTTCTGGGTACCAGAAATCCTGGGATGAAAGCCACTGCTGAGCTGTTGCAGTGCTTTAGAATTATGTGACTGTATCATGAGAGTTCCATCACCTTGCCTCCAGGCTGGGGAAGTACGTATGAAGCCCAAAACAGACAAACAAAGAATAGATTTCATTTCTTCCCCAGCTAACCTATATCAATGTTTAATAACTTCCATATACATTTTTACATTTTCTTTCCTGTTACTTTCTTATCTCAGAAGCATAGTGTTCTTTTTCCTGGTGCTTGGGGAGATACAGAAACTTGAACACTCTTGATGATGCACATTGTTTTTGTGTGTGTGTTTGTTTTTCCAATGAGTATTTTTAAAGGAGTTGGCAACCCACACAAAGTCTAGAATAATATTAGACACATATAAGAAGTTTATTAGGTAGCAACTGACTAAACCATGGAACCCATTTGTTTGGACGGTCATTTTTACCGTGGCTACCAGAATCTTTATTTTATCTCCCCATCCTGTCCAGGCTTCTTCTGTATCTCTTTCCTCCAGGCAGGCACATACAGAGAAAAATATTTGCCTCTTTTTAGCATAGCCATTCTTAAAGGACTTTCTCAGACTCAGCTCTATAATGGAAGCCCCTGTGCCTCCTCTGAACTCTCCTGGAGTACATTCTCTTCATAGGGACTAATTGGCCATCCATATTCTGCCTTGTGCTACAGTTTGATGCTAGCTCCATGTAGGTCTTATTTCTTCATTTATATTATGTGAAATCCAGGGATTCACACCACATTTTATCTCTGTCTACACTCCCAGTGCCTAGCCTTATGTATACAGTTGGCTTGTGATGAGTATTTGTTGACAGAAGGAAGGAAAGAATCAATTCATCACTCAGGTAATCAGGTCTTTAAGTGGCAGTGGGTTACTATTTAAACAATAAAATAATTGTCTTTAACACAATCTTTTGGGGGAAAGAGAATATACAATCTCTGTGATTAGAGAAGTCTTTCTCCTGCTTGATTACTTATTTTAAGTACAATTTCATCATTTCTTGAGGTTTTCTGCACAGATTAGATCAAATTCAATTGGTTCCTTGATTTACAGATCTATTAGGTTCTTTGTCTGCAATGGATATTATGTATACAAAGAAAAAGGCCAAAGTCTTTGCTCTCAAAGAATTTATGTTGTATAGAGGACAGGAAAAAGAAAAATAGTGCAATACTATAAAGACTTTTTTAAAAATAGGCATGTTGAAACAAGCTGTCGGACCCATAAAAAGGAACATTCTCCATGCCATGCCTTGAAACGGGCCAGGGAAAGACAGAGAGAAGAGATTATCCATTTAGTTTATCGGTTTTCCTTACACACAAATGGCACCTTGGGAAAAAAAAAAATGATCCACATATATTAAGTGAAACATACATAACTTAATGAAATGACAAAAATTCTTTATTACTGAATGGTGATTACCTAGTTTTTATTTTTCAAATATGTAGTCCAATGTATAAAATAATGAAAGTAGAAATATTCTGTTTAGATTAGGAAGGAGTGACTTATTCTCTTCTCTTCCTTTTTCTTGCCCAGAACATAGAAAGAGATCTTAATAAAAGCAATTTAAAATTCATTATCAAAAACTTAGAGTGAACATTATAAATTCTATTAAATCCTGAAGACTAAGGAGTTGAAGTCAGAGTATGTCCCTGCAATCTTGAAGTATATAATTTGAGAACTAAATTACCCCCCATGTATTATAAGACTTAAAGTTTATGGCAAGATGGCAGCCGAGTAACAGTTTCCTTGTGGCTGGGCACGGTGAGACTGGGGAGAGAGGACTTCAGGCATCTCTGGCAAGTGGGATCTGCCCAGAAACTTCCCTTTGGGGACAAGGGAGACAGCGTGAGTCTTCTGGACACCCTGAGGAAGGCAAAAATGGCAGAGATTGGGCAAGTGGTTGTATCTGTTCTTTTGGTCTGATCCTGTTGGCGGCTGTGGGTGGGACAACAGTGGGACTGCAGGCTTGAAAGGCCTTGCCTCTGAGCTGTTTGGGTTTCTTTTGGACTTGGCACTCGTTTGAACTGCCTTGGGAGACCTTGGGCAGGAGTGCGGGGGGTTTTGAGTGTTGTCTGGGGCACCAGACTGGGCCACCAAGCCAGACGGAGCTGCTAGTGTTTGGTGGTGGGCTGTGTGGAGCCATTGTGGGAGAACTGACCTGGCAAGCTCCACCTTCAGGGTCGCATAATAGGCATCTGGTAGGAGCGAGTAATCTACTGACTAAGTAGCCTAAAGGTGGGGACTGAGATGCCATGCAGCCTTAGCCCTCAGGGGCATAGGGTGAGACTGGTTTTGGCACACTGGGTAAGTGGATAGCCAATTAAGGAGTGATCCCAACCACAGCGCTTTCCTGGGAAAGCTTCTGTTTAGCCCAAGTTAGCAATTTAAAGTGTCTTCTAAGCAGGCTAAGGAGGATTTAAGCTCTCCACCCTGCAGGGTTTGAGAAATCATTAGAAACACAGGGTCATTCCCTACAAAGATCCAGTAACAACAGAATGATTCTGCCAGGGTCTGATCTGGGAAAGACACCTCCCCAACTCTAAGGAAGGTCATAGGCAATAGTCAAAAATAATCATGAGGTGGAATCAACAGAAAAACTCTGGCAATATGAATAACCAGAGTAGATCAACTCCTCCAAGGAATGACAAGGTAGATGGAGCACAAGATCCCTTGCATAAGCAAATGGCTGAGATGTCAGAAGTGGAATTCAGAGTCTGGATAGCAACTAAGATCAGCTCAATGGAGGAAAAGATGGAATTAGAACTTCAAGCAGTAATCCAAAAGACCCAAAAGATGTCTCAAGAACGAGTTCAAAGAGAAAATGGCCAAAGATTTTGACACATTGAGACAAGAAGTTGTAGCCCTCAAAGATCTGAGAAATACAGTAGAATCCCCATGGAGCAAGCAGAAGAAAGGATTTCTGAAACTGAAGACAGAGACTTCAAATGCTCCCAAATGCTCAAAGAGATAGAGAAATAGAAGGCAAAAACAGATCATTCTCTCAGACAGCTCTGGGATAACTCAAAGAAAACCAATATTCGCCTTATAGGGATACCTGAAAACAATGAAGTGGCATCACGAGGCACAGAGTCTCTTCTTTATGAGAGTATGAAACAGAACTTCCCAGACATACCAAGAGATTCTGAAATTCAGATAGCAGATAGTTTCAGCACCCCAGCATGACCCAACCCAAATAAGACATCCTCCAGGCACATCATAATTAAGTTCA
>CAUYON010036618.1:0-19766 GCA_963573935.1 Arctocebus calabarensis
AAAAAAAAAAATAAGGACATTTTCTCATATAATCACAGTACACTTATGAAAATCAGGAAATTAATATTGATGCAATATTAACAGGTGATCTACAGACCTTATTCTGGTTTTGCCAATTGCTCCAATAATAACCTTTAAACAAAAGAAATTTCCATTTGACATGCTGCATTTAATTCTCATGTTCTTTACTCTCTTTTAATCTAGATAAGTTTCTTAGATGGTCTTTCTCTTTCACGAGATTGATCTTTTTGAAGTGGACAGTCCAGTTATTCTGTAAAAGGAATAAAAGAAACCAGGGTTTCTCCATTGATTCTTAATGATTAAAGTCATGCCTCTGTCGTCAGGAATGTCGCAGAAGCAATTCCCTGTCATCACTGGTGGTCTAAATCTGCTTGGCTAAGGTGCTGTCTGCTAGATTTCCCCACTGTAGAGATGCTCTTTCTTGGCAAATATGTAAACAGTTTGGTCCCCTGGAAACTTTGCCTACTAGTTGTAACATTATTGATGATTCTTGCCTGACTCAGTCATTACAAGGAGAGCCGCCCGACGGTGGTGTTGTCTCCGCCTTTCCTTCTACAGTTATAGTCCCTGGCTTGGCTTCTTTGGCTCAACGCATTGCAAGCAGGTACTAATGAAGCCAAGGACTGAGCCACCCTCGGGTTGAGCCTCTAGTGGCCACCGTCTTACCCAGCCTTGACTCCTCTCTGCCTCAGGACTAGCTCTCCCTCCACTTTTACAAATTTTGCCATTCATTTGTTGAGCTACTATTGTATGTTGAGCCCTGTTTAAGTCCCTGAGGATAAGGGATAAATCTTCATTCTCAAGGAGTTTATATTCTAATGGGGAAAACAGCCAAATAAATAAACACATACCAAAATAGTATCATTACAGGGAGAAATATGTGCAACAAGGGGAATAAGAGAACATAAGGAGACCAGAAGGGACAGGGAGGGAGAGCTAGGTGGGGCCTCCGAGGCTGCCGAGCAGAGACCTGACTGATGAGATCATCTTGAAATGCCACAGTCAGGGAGGAGGACATTTTAGGCAGAGAGGCGAGGGCAGGTGCAAAGGCCCTGAGGCAGGAATATTTAGTGACATTTTTGTTTTCAGTGTTTTATTGTTTATATGTATATATGCTATTTCTTGAACTAATATAGGTGGAAAGATATGGTAATGATAGAAGATTTCTAAGTTTAAATAAGCTTGTTTTTTTTAAAAGGAGTCGATGTAAACATATTTGTCGAATAATCATATACAGGGAAAGGGCAAATCAGATCACATCCTTCTATACTTATGTTTTCCCATTTCCCTTGGATTAATTCCAAACCCCAAGTGAGGTTGAGGGGCGAGAGAAGATTGCAGAGGGATGGGAGACTAGAGGAGATAAAGTGGGAGATGTTTGCAGGAGCTGGGGGCACTTGGGGTTTGGAATTAATCCAAGGGAAATGAGAAACCATCAGAGGGTCTTAAGCATAGAAGGATGTGAAACGATTTGCCCTTCATGTGTATATAATCATTCAACAAATAATTTTATGTAAACTCCCTTTTAAAAGTAAGTTTATTTAGGGCCAGGCACGGTGGCTCAGGCCTGTAATCCTAGCACTCTGGGAGGTGGGTGGATTGCTTGAGCTCAGGAGTTCAAGACCAGCCTGAGCAAGAGCCAGACTCCATTTCTAAAAATAGCTAGGCGTTGTGGTGGGCGCCTGTAGTCCCAGCTTCTTGGGAGGCTGAGGCAAGAGGATCGCTTGAGCCTAAGAGTTTGAGGTTGCCAAGAGCTGTGATACCATGGCATTCTACCAAGTGTGACAAAGTAAGACTCTGTCTCAAAATAATAATACTAAAATAAAATTAATATTTAAATCTAGAAATCTTCCATCACTACCATATCTTTCAACCAATATTAGTTTAGTAAATAGCATATATCCATATAAGCAATAAGACACTGAAAACAAAAGTGTCATTAAATAACCTGCCCTCCAAGCCTGAGTCTGCTCTCCCTTTGTTAAACTTTAACAAAGTCTGCTACTTTGTTAAAAAGCACCAGGTGTTAAAGGCTGAGTAGTACTACAGGGTTTTTCTCCTTAAGGTAGTCACGGCTGAAGAATTGAAAAAGGAGTAATTTGCCTACTGGGTGATTCGATACCATTTAATCTTACCTCTTAAATTGTCCTCTGTCCCAGGCCTGCTTTGGAACCATTTTACTAGCTGGTAGAAGGATTTGGGGACAGTGGGGGGAGGCTGTATCATGAGGGGGCTCAACAGTCACAGGTGGTGAGCCGGGAGAGGGCCCCCAGCCGCACAGACCATCCTTGGAAAAACTGAGGCCCTAGAAAGGGACAAGGACTTACCCCTGTCACAGTAATGGCTGGTCTCAATTCTACCCACTCTCCTTGTCACTCTCACCCAATTCTAGCTGAAAATTCAGACACCGTGTAAACATTAGTCATCCTTATTGTAAGAGCATTACAACAACCACATTAGAAGGAAAGCAAGGAGAGAAAATCTCACCCGCCACCTTCACAAGGCAGCCTTCACTCTTGAGGGAGGGAGTTTTTAAGCCTCTGGCTGTGTCAAGGGCTTGTCTTCTCAGCAGGAAGACGGGTGTGGTGACTGGTGTCAGGCTGGTTTTCATCCACATTTGTCTGATGGCTGTGAGAATGCAGGCCCTGGGGTCTATGAGACCCAAGTGGATTCCAGGCTCAGCCACTTCTGCTGCGACCTTGACCTATTCCGCAGCCTCTCTGAGGTGAGCTGGGTAAGGGCCATGTCAGCTTGTCAGCTCTTTAGCTCTACAGAGCTAAACAGAGGCCAAGGCCCTGCCTGAAGACCTCAACATGGCCCCCCTGAATTCAAACTCAAGAAGCACTTGTGGGCCTGTAGGCTCTGTGGCATCTGGAAGGGAGGCTGGTACTTGTGGGCCCATAGGCTCTGTGACACCTGGAAGGGAGGCTGGTACTTATCTTGGCCCCATGCCACCATGCTGCCAGAATCCTCTAGAACAGCGGTTCTCAATCTGTGGGTCGCGACCCCTTTGGGGGTGGAACGACCCTTTCACAGGTATCGCCTAAGACCATCCTGCATATCAGATATTTACATTACGATTCATAACAGTAGCAAAATTACAGTGAAGTGGTAGCAACGAAAATAATTTTATGGTTGGGGGTCACTGCAACATAAGGAACTGTGTTAAAGGGTCGTGGCATTAGGAAGGTTGAGAACCACAGCTCTAGAAGCTCCTCCTGGCTCTCCCCATCCCACTCCCACCCCTGGAGGCGACTTTTGTCACTGGCCTGTAGAGGTGCATGTAGCTTAGTTTGCTGGCGCTGCTGGGGCAGACTGGGCCATGACAACAGAAATGCATCGCCTCAAAGTTCTAAAGGCTGAAAGTCCAAGATCAGGCAGGGCAGGTTCCCCCTGAGGGCTGGGAGGAAGAAGCTGCCCGCTCCTCTCCCTAGCTTCTGGTGGCAATCTGTGGCATTCCTTGGATGGCAGAAATATCATCCAGATCTCTGCCTTCATCTTAACGCGGTGTTTTCCCTATATGCCGTTTTCTGTGTCCAGACTTCCCCTTCTGACAAGACACTAGTCGTATTGAATTAGGGCCCATCTCATAAAGTGAGAGCCTTGTGACTTCACTTTAACTTGATTGCCCCTTCTTTCCACATAAGGTCACATTCTGAGGTACGGGGACTGAGGACTCTTTGGGGGGGATGCAATTCGACCTATAGCCGTGTGTGTGCATATGTGTGGGGGTTGGGTACTGCGTCATTTGTTATCTAGATTCAGACAAAAACGTTAGAAAGCCCCACACTACTCAGGAGTGGCTTTGCTGGGTCATGACCATGGCAATGTCTTCTAAAGGGGTTCCCAGCAACGTGCTGAGGACCTGCTGCCTCGATTCTCTCCAGTACTCGGTCTCCCCTCGTAGTTTAGACCTCGCCTGTCTGGTGGGCGTTCAGTAGGTTTCCCCGTGGTCTTACTCTCCGTGTCTCTGTCCCTGACAGGCTGGATACTTCCCTCTGTTTATGAGGCCTGCCTGTTCACTCTTCTGGGAAGCGCCTGTGCCTACCTTGTGCCCTCTTCCCTGCCATTTGCCTTTCTTATCCTTTAGAGAAGAGAGTTTCCAAAGACAGTTTCCAGGCTTGGTGCCCATAGCACAGTGGTTACGGTGCCAGCCACATACACTGAGGCTGGGGGGTTGGAACCCGGCCCGGGCCAGCTAAACAACAATAACTGCAACCAAAAAAGCCGGGTGTTGTGGTAGGTACCTGTAGTCCCAGCTACTTGGAGGCTGAGGCAAGAGAATCACTTAAGCCCAAGAGTTGGAGGTTGGCGTGAGCCGTGATGCCGCGGCACTCTACCAGGTGACACAGTGAGACTCTGTCTCAAAAAGAAAACAAAACAACAAAAAAAGAGAGTTTCCATGCAGTCAGGCAGGGAGAGAGGAAGAAGCAGGGGAGTAAAGGTGACTTTTCTGTCCTCACATTTTAATTGAGCACTGACCATCATGGTTACTCCTTCAGGAGAGAGATGGAGAAAAATTACAGGTCCACAATCTCTTTATAGAGGGGCCAGGGGCAATTCTGAATTTAGAATGTCTTAGATTTTTTTTTTTTTAAGACAGTCTCACTCTACCTTAGCCTAATTCATAGCAACTTCAAACTCCCGGATTCAACCAATCCTCCTGCCTTAGCCTCCAGAGTAGCTGGGACTTCAGGCACTTTCCACAATGCCTGGCTGGCATTTTTTCTATTTAGAGTAGAGATGGGGTCTGGATATTGTTTGGGCTGGTCAGAGCTCTAGCAATCCCCCTGACTCTGCCTCCCAGAGTGCTGGGAGTCACCATAGCCAGCCAGAATGTCTTGGATTTTAGAAAGGTGATGTGGTGTATATATTGAATATTATGTAATGATTTGGCAGGGGTCTGGTCAGCTGCTGTGTCAAATATTGTCACATTTCTGCCACAAAATACATGAGTCTTCACATCACACACAATAAACGACGAAGTCTTACCACCAACAGAGTCATGAAAACACTTTCGGTTTGGGTGTGTCTGGGGTTCAGAATTACAGCAAAGAACCATGCTAGTATTGTCAGACTGGCTACTGAGAGCCAGCCATGGGGTGCCCACCTTCTCCTTTCTACTCCTCAGAGACCCAGAAGATTGGTATTAACGTCACTATTCATGTTGACAAAGGTCACCTCGGCTCAGAGAGGGTAAGAAAGTCAGGTCCTGCTATTAAGAGGAAGATAAAGGATTTGAATGCACGTCATTCTGACTCCAAATCCACAAGCTTCCAATCTGCCATGTTCACGCCTCACCCTTGGCCTCTCTGCTCCCAAAGACTCCAGAGTTTGGAAACAAAGTCACCAGCCAGATGAGTAGATTGGAAAGGCAGCCTTGGATGGTGAGTGGAAGAGATGAGTTACCTGAGCCAGACCCTTACCCTAAAAGCAGTGAGTGCTGCTTGCCAGAGCCTGGGATACACACTTCAAACCTCTTTAAGAGTTCCCAAGTGTTTGTCGCACTTTGGAATTGACTAAATATTCATCCAAGTCCTTGCTTGGCCTGGTTTCAAGGGCTAAAGACTTTGCTCCACAGGGAGAAGGACACATGCAAATAAGAGCTGCCGGGTTGTTGGCAAAGGCCTGGATATCCACCTGTTTCCATTAACTTTCTCGTTCTTGAGAACTCCTACCCTAAGACCTCTTCAAATGTCCCTTGTTCTCTGAAGTTAAAGTTACTCCTTACCACCTCTACTTTTCCCAGAGCACTTTATTCCAAGCCCTGAGACAGCACTTCTACCTGATCATAATCACCCACACGTTCACCTGGGTCCCCAACCAGGGTACGGGGCCTGGTACTGATCCTGGCCAAAGAAGGCAGAAATGAAGAGGGAAAGAGAGGCACCTCCCTGACTAAGGGATATAGTAGATGAGAAAGGACTTTAGCCACTCCAGAGCACCCCGGCTGTGACTTACAGAGGACAGTTGTTTGGCTTGATGGCTGAGAGTGTAGATTCTGATACAGAGAGAACTGAAGTCAAATTTGGTTCCACCTCTTAGGAACGGTGACCTTGGGCAAATCACTTCATGCAGCTAAGTCTGTTTTCTAGTTTTTTGCCTGGAAAACTGAGACCTCAAGGGCCCCTTTTGGAGAGTAATAGGAGTGGGTATGTTCAATATACAAAGCAAGTGCACAGGGAGGCGTTCAGAAGTTACCTCCCTTTCAGGGAACCCACCTGTATTTCCTGAACTTGAATCCCTGAGTCCTGTGGGCTCCTGAGCCACATGGATCAAGGCTATTAACAACAAGAGGTGGTTTGGAAGTATCAGACCCAATAACCCCAGTGCCTTCTCCCATTTCTCCTAAAACCCGATTTGAACATCTTCTTAAGGAGACGAGGCAGGTGGTGAACAGGGAGGGTACTATTCCAACGTGGGGCTGACGGACACAGGAGACGTGCCTAGTGAGCTGGGCCCAGCCAGCCTAAACTCCTGCCTGTTTGGGAGGCCAATGGCTCCTGAGGGTCTCAGGATGTCTGATCTCAGGGGGGCTTTCTCTCCGGGGCTTTACACTGCCTTGGAAAAGTCTCAGCATCACCCCTGGGAGTGGTGAGGATTTCTGCCTCTTGCCCACATACCAACTTCATTCACCCAGAAACTGCTGCTCCAGCAGCGCTGGGAGACTTCGAAGCAGGGCCCCTCCTGAGAGCCGGTGGGTGGGGGCAGGCCCCCGGGAAAGTCACTCCGGGCTCAGCGGTTTCAGCCTCTGCTCCTCCTCCCAGCCAGGGCTTTGCACAGAGGATGGTGCACCGGGGGATTTTATTCTTGAATTTCATATCTTGAGTCTCTAGCCCAACACCCCCAGTCCTGTCCTGCCTCTAGGCCTTTGCTCACTCTATGCCCTCCAGCCCAAACCCTCTTCCTACCTGGTCTCACTCCTTTGAAGTCCTGACAATAATAGAAAGAGTGAATATGGGGAACAAATTTGGATCTGAATTCTGGCTCTGTCAACATCAAGCTGTGTGACCCTGAGCTAGTGCCTTAAATTCTCTGAGCCTCTTTAATGGATTTTATACCAGCACCTCCTCTCAGAGCTGTCAGGTAAGGTACATAAAGCACTCGGCACAGAGGAAGTCCTCACTCAATGTGTTTCTTGACCTTCAAGCCCTGGCCCAAAGGTCACCTCCCCTGCAATCACTTCCTGGATTCACTCACCAGCCCCCCACCGCAGAGCAGGCCTCTCCCTCTTCTGAGTTCCTGGGTTCAAGTCAGCTTTTGACACCCGAGTCTCTTGGCCCAAGGATGGGCTGAGGGCAGAGTCCAGGAAAGTCCTCAGTCTGGGTTCAAATCCCTGCTTTGCTTCTCATGGGTTCTGTTGCCTCAGAAAGTTCCGTGATTTTTTGGATCCTAAATTTCTCCATCTGCAAAGTGGTGATAATAATAGTGTCTGCTTCCAAGTATTGTTAAGGAGATTACAAAGTTTTTAAACTATAAAACCCCACAGCTTTCTTACCCAGGGGACAGCCCAAGAATCATTGGCCTGGTGCACCAACAGGACAGGGACAATTTACAAAAGTTTTTCACACACGCTTTAATTTGTTTCCGTTTTGTTTTTATTGTGATCGCTAAAATTGCCTATAGTAAAAATGATACAGAATTTAGAAAATTAAAAAAAAAAGGAAAGGAATAAAACCCTCCTAATAATGCTACCTTCAAAGATAATTTCTTATAAGCCTATTATGGAATCTTCCGGACATTTTTCTAGAGAAATATGACAAACACACAGAAATGCACGGAGAGTGTTTTAACAAACCCCATGCAGCCTTATCACCTAGACTTAAGAAATGTAGTTTACATTTTTGCCCTATTTGTTCAGATCTATATTAATAAGAAAGAAAACCACACAGATCACTGTTTAAATAATTCCTTATCTTTTTGTCTCCAAAACACTCTCACTCCGGAGTGTGATGTATGTGCCTTTTTCTTCACGTTTTTATACTTTTATTACAGGAAAATGTATCCATACACAATGGATACTATGGGGACATGTGCCATATTTCATACAAATTGTACTTGTCTCATTGTTTTCAAGATCTATGCAAGGGGACAGACACAGACCCAGTTCATTTGTTCAAGTGAAAAATCCATCCTTTGATAAAATACAGTACAGTATGTTTACTTCCAGCTGGTGGACTGTTAGATTAATTCTAGTTTTCTTCTGTTACTACCAGTGCTGCAGTTAACATCCCAGTGCACATCTGAGTGTGAATATGCCAGAAAAATTTTTTTTTCTTAGAACTTGTACGTAAAGGTATAGTTTTGAGGTCAAAGAATAAACCTCTTGACTTGATGTGGCATCATCGGCCATTTTCCTCTGCACTATATTTATAAGGATGTTATTATCCTATATATTTTGTTTGTAATCTGCTTTTCCACCTGCTACACATCCATTCATTTTATAGATGCATTTGTTCAAAAAGATCTTTGGGGGTACGTATAGTGGCCCAAATACTGGACTTTTCTTGTGATCTTACATTAGTCTCATGAGGAAGGTGAGTCAGGGATACGAAGAGATTTGCCCAAGGTCACACCCTAGCAAGGAGGAAGCTGAGTTTCAAGCCCAGGCATGAGTGATTCCAATTCAGTGCACTTTCCACTGCCTAAGACCTGGTAGGTGGTTTTCCCCCAACCGGAAGCAGAGCTCCATTAGAGAATTGCTGCATGGGAATTCGAGCAGAGGGTTCTGGACGTTCTTCTCCTCTACTCAACAATCTGAATTCTAATGGGGATCAAGGAGATGGGGTTTGTGAAAGGCCAGTGATTCTAGCCTGCTGGGCTCTTTTGGAGCCAGATATTCTTATTGATACCCCCCAGGATTTGTTATTATTATAAGCTGCTTGCAACCCTCCATCCTCAGTGGTGTTTCAGCTTCTTCCCTGAGAGCTGCAAAGAAGGCTCAGCTTGGCATGAGAGCCTGAGGAAGCCTTGGGGCCAGGATGCTGGGAGCCTTCTCTTTGAGAGGACCTCCTGTTGCCATGGCAACCACAGCCCACATCTCCTCCTCAGGAACGCTGGCTGCCATGTGCGCGGAGCCAGGGAAGGAAGCAGCCAAGTTGTGAGTCTGAGGCATCTCTGATAAGGTTCCTAAGAAAGGCGGAGAGAGGGGAAGAAATAAACACAGCCTCCTGGGAATGCGACTCATCCATTTGCAGAGAAGGAGGCATCTTTACGCCTGAATATAGAATCAACGGCCAGCTGCCCTCCCATCTCCACTCAGGACTGCACGAGAGAAAGGAGGTCAGCGCCTCTGGATGGGGGATGATAATAACAGCAGCTGTCGGTTTCTTATCCCTGAAGCCCTTGACATGATCCTGTGTGGCCCATGTATGGTGCCCTGTGCCAGGTTAAATATAAAACCTAGATGGGCTTAGTGACTGTCCCTAGGCCACACAGCTAGTAGTTGGCAAAGATGGCTTCAGATCACTGTTCTGTCCCCAAAGTCCCTGTTCCAAATCATGAAAAAAGAATTTCCTGAGAGTGGAGGCTGTTACTCAGATGAATTTGGTGCCTGGGGTAGGTGGTGACTCTCCTTTTCCCTGGACCATCCTACTTACACTTATCTCCCTAATAACTATCCCCAGCTTCCAGCATGTGGGACAAGTTCAGCAAATGTTAATGGAATTGAATGTGAGCAGGTAATAGACTCATTTCTCAACCTGCAGGAGAAGGCGGCTCAGACATGTCCACATGCTCACTTTCTTGGGTGAGAGAAAGAGGCGAAATCCAGAAATTGAATTTACCCCAGAGCCTATTATGTTGCGTTGATCGTATCGCTAAGCTTCCTTACAGCCAAGATTACAAGCTGCTGTCCTTTACTTCCCCTTGGATTTGATGATGGAGAGTAGGGGGATTAAAATCCAGGCATGCACAGAAGTAAACATCTCCTGTTGTGTGACATGGTGACAAAAGAAAGTTTAAAAGGCTGAATTTCTTTGACCTGAGTGGCTGAAGTCTGTGTCCTCAAGCCCCTACAATGTACAACGGGGCGAGGGGGGGGGAGGGGGCTGAGAAACAAAGAAAACTCAGTCCCACTGGGCAGCAACAGCCTCTCCAAGTCCCCCGCAAAGGTGGCACACAGCTACTCCTTCCCAGTATGACAGACGGCGCTGTGCTTCCTTCCAGTTGTACAGGCTTTTCCTTCTTTCTAGTCGTTTTATTGATTGCTCACCATTAGCAACATCAAGGGAATTAAAAAAAAAAAATCATTTCTAACAGTCTTTGCACACTTCCACTCAGGGCTCCCCCCTCTAAGTTCATGGCTCCCCCTTTCCAGTTGGCCTATCTCTCTTCTGGCCTCAGAATTAAAACCAGGGGTTTTTCCCTGCTATGAGGGCTGTGGGACAGAGGTCATCCATGGACCCCTACCCTGTGGGAGGAAGGAATTTTCATTGCTGTTCATCTTTGGATTGTGGAGGGGAGTGGATTTTGGCAATTAGTCCCTGGAGCCTTCTGCGCTGAATTGTGTCACCATTGGAGGGCAGGGCGTAGGTTATCATTTCTCAGCTCAGAGGTGGCTGAGATTTGCAGAGTTGAGGGAGTTTGTAAAACCACCAAGGTTGTCAGAACTCCTTGCCTCTCACCCTTGGCGTGGTCACCAAATCAGAACTCAGGATGCTGGATTCCAGCCCAGTGAAGTGGTTAGGGATGCAGGCTCTGCAACCATACAGCCCAGCCATTTTCTAGTTGTGCAATCTTAGGCAAATTACTAAACCGCTCAGTGCCTCGATTTCCCCACCTCGTGCGCTTTCTATGAAAAGTAAATTGGGTTATACATCTAAAGTATTTTAAAATGGCCTGATATGTGCAAAGTACCGAATAAATGTCAGCCAGGGAAGGAAGCTGATCATTGCTGAGCTGTGCCAGGAGGTCTGTCATGAGTACTCAACTGTCTTTGGGCCGCCCCTCGCCCCATCTGAGCAATGGGGAGCATCACAACATCGTTCCTTTATCTCCCTGCATTTTGGACCCAGGTAACAGCTCCCCTCAGTGAGGGTTGGAAGTAGAATACTAGGCAGCCATCCAGCTGCCTCTCAAGTGTCCACCTGCAAATTGGGAGCACCAGTCAGCTGCCTACCCATTGATCCAGGGGACAGATTCCTGAACCGGTGCTGCTCCCTTGGAATACCTGGAGCCTGAGCCAGGGGCTCAGAGGACAGGCCAGCCAGGTTCTCATAAGTTGTCAGGACATAAACGGTCAGTCTGTATAAACAAGATGTATTGTGGGGCACCGGCCACATACACTGAGGCTGGCAGGTTCAAACCCAGCCCTGGCCAACTAAAACAACAATGACAATTGCAACAACAACAAAAAGATTCAGAGTGGTCTCCAGGTCAGTAAGGCCCACACCATTCCCAAGACTAGGGAGCATTAGTCCCAGGTGCCTGGTGCCAGTCCTGCAGAGAGGCACACTCTGCCCTGTCCCAGCAGTGCCCCAGAATAGCAGCTGAGCTAAGCAGGGGGTTACTGCCCTGCACTGGGAGTCTGACAAAAAACTTGCAAACAAAAGGCCTTCTGAGAGATGATTTGCTAACTCCAGTTTATGGATGGAAGTCTAAGGCTCCAACTGGTAAAGTGACTGGCTAAAGGTCACTCAGCTAATAAGAAATGGAGCTGGGTTCCAGCCCAAGCCTTTGGATGCAAGGTCTGTGCACTTCCCCATACAACACTGTCAGATATGTATATGATGTGAGCCACATTTTGTAATTTTAAATTTTGGGGTAGCCCCATTAAAACAGAGATAAATGAAGTATATTTAATAATATACTTAATTTAACCCAATATACTCAAAATATTATCATTGCAACATGCTGTCAAGAGAAAAATTCTCCTTCTCCTTCTTACTATTATTATTATGATTATTATTATTATTTTAGAGATAGGGTCTTATTCTGTTACGTAGGAGTCCCATAGCAGGATCATAGAATTCCTGGACTATGTGATCCTCATGCCTCAGCCTCTTGAGTACCTGGGGCTACAGGTGCACACAACCATGGCTGGCTAATTTCTTTTATTACCTGTAAAGATGGGGTCTCACCATGTTGCCTAGGCTGGTTTCAGACTCCAGGTCTAAAGCTATCCGCCTGCTGTCAGCCTCCCAAAGTGCTGGGATTACAAGAGTGAGCTGCCACATCCAGTTTAAAAAATTATTGAGGTATTTTACATTCTTTTTGTCCTACTAAGTCTTCGAAACACAGAGTGTACTTTATTCTTAAATCACATCTCAATTATGACACCCAAGTTTCATCAAAAATACTTGAACCTCAATTAGGACACCCAAGTTTCATCAAAAATACTTGAACTTGAATACTTGAATACTTTTTCATCAAAAAGAACTTGAATTTCTTTTTTTTTTAGAGACAGAGTCTCACATTGTCACCCTCAGTAGAGTGCCAGGGAGTCACAGCTCACAGCGATCTCCAGCTCTTGGGCTTAGGTGATCCTCTTTCTTCAGCCTCCTGAGTAGCTGGGACTACAGGCGCCTGCCACAATGCCCCGCTATTTTTTTGTTGCAGTTCAGCCGGGGCTGGGTTCGAACCCGCCACCCTCAGTATATGGGGCCGGCACCTTACCCACTGAGCCACAGGCACTGCTCCATATTCACATTTCAAAAGATTTACCATTGAGACAGGAGAATCATATCTCTCAGTTGTTACAACCATTTAAAAAGTTTTCCAGTGATTGATTTGAGTACTGGTTTTTTAAAAATTAAATAGAAACATTTAAAAAATTAAATAGAAAGAAATTGAATAAAATAAAATGGAATTTTCAGTGCCTGCTTAGAACATATTTCAAATGCTCAGTAGCCACCTGTAGCCAGCGTCTGCCATATTTGGACAGCACAGCTCTGTGTGAGCCTCTCTCCCAGCTGGACAGAATGAGCGCTGTGGTCTCCAGATTTATGCCCCTCTGCCGCATTTACATATACGAGAGCTCTGTACACAACAGATGCACTTCCGTAATGGTAGACTGGGTGTGTAGGACAGATTTCCTGTCCATATGATAGAATATTAGAAGCAGTGCATCGTATTAGTTAAAAGGAAGTTTCCAGCCAGATGGCCCAAGTTCCAAATCGTCCTTCTATTCCTGATCACC
This sequence comes from Arctocebus calabarensis, assembly GCA_963573935.1. Lineage (NCBI taxonomy): Eukaryota > Metazoa > Chordata > Mammalia > Primates > Lorisidae > Arctocebus > Arctocebus calabarensis. Next base: position 13,160 of record CAUYON010036618.1, read on the forward strand.
TGGGTGACCCTGAGTGACTTAACCTCTCCATGTCTCAGTTTTCTCTGTGAAAAATGGTAATAGTACCCACCTTGTAGCCTAGCTGTAAGGATTCAAATTCATACTACATGTAAAGCACACAGATAGTAACTATCATTTATGGGGCATACAGTAAGTGCTCAATAGTCTTTCATTATTTCTTTTCTTTTCTTTTCTTTTTTTTGTAGTTTTTGGCCAGGGCTGGGTTTGAACCCACCACCTCCGGCATATGGGGCTGGTACCCTACCCATTTGAGCCACAGGCGCTGCCCTATTAATTTTCTCTAATACTAATCAAACAATGCAAGGACTCGAAGAGATCAGAAATCTATTGCTATGCAAGTGAGAATATGGTCCAGAGAGGGCAAAGGACTCATCCAAGGTCACTTAGCAAGTTAATGATAGAAGTCAACCGGGAGCCCCATATCCTAATGGTCAGCCCAGTGCCCCCATTCCACTGTGTCCTCCAACAATGTGATCTTTTCAAGAGAAGAAACACCTTGACTCACAGCCACGTGAGGTCTTCATTTCTTCCCCAGGAGTTAGTGTGTTTTTGGCTGGCAAGACTACACCATCTACCCTGGCTCTCTCTGAAGGCCCAGGGGAGCAGGATGAGTTGATAATGAGTATTGGAACTCATCGTCTTAGGACTGCGAGAAAACCATCTGTCCTCCCAAGAAAAAGTCCTGTATTTATTTGGAGATCTTTAATTTGTATTTGATGTAGAACATTTGAGACATTTAGAACAACACGAAGCAGAAAGAAAAAAGGAAAATTCACCATATGGGCATGTGTTTTATTTTTCCTATGATCTTTTTTTCTGTAGTAGGGATTGAATTTTATTTATGTCCTTTTAGCATCTCTTCTGGGCCAGCACTGTGCAAGGTGCTGGGTGAACAAAATAGAAACCATCCCTATCCATGTGATACGTAGAGTCTAGTAAGTTTGAGGGCCAGGGAACAGTTCATGACCAAATTAGGGATGAAATCATATGTGGCTGGGTTCATGAAGGAAAAACTCAGGCTTGACTGAGAGGATAGAAAGGGGGATTGAACTTGAGTTTTCTCAGAGTCCTAGAAGAAGGACCTTAAAGCTTAAAACCCGACTGGGGTGAGGGTGGGGGCTGCAGGGAAGAACACATATATATAAACCATATTTATAGCTGTATTCTGCCTCTCCCACTAACCTGTCATAAACATTCCCACAACTCATTATAAACTTTCTATAAACTTTTTTTTGCAAATGTTTTTAATGTGTCATAATTTCTTTTTTCTTTCTTTCTTTTTTTTTTTTGTAGAGATAGATTCTTACTCTATCGCCCTTGGTAGAGTGCTGTGGCATTCCACAGCTCACAACAACCTCCAACTCCAGGGCTTAAGCGATTCTCTTGCCTCAGCCTCCCAAGTAGCTGGGAGTACAGGCACCTGCCACAGTGCCCACTTAATTTTTGATGCAGTTCAGCCAGGGCCGGGTTTGAACCCATAGCCCTCGGTATATGGGGCCAGCGCCCTACTCGATGAGCCACAGGCGCCGCCCTAATGTGCCATAATTTCTTAACCAATCACCCAATCTCTTCTAGACAATTCAGTCTTCTGTCATTCTTTCTGATCCCATCAAAGAGACAGTCTGTTTGATAATGTGTCTTTTGACATTTCAAAATAGCTTTACTTTTCATGTGCTTTTTTTTTTTTTTGAGACAGTCTTACTTTGTCACCCCCAGTAGAGAGCTGTGGTATCACAGCTCACAGCAACCTCAAACTCTTGGGCTCAAGCTATTCTCTTGTCTCAGCCTCCCGAGTAGCTGGGACTACAGGTGCCCACCACAACGCCCAGCTAATTTTTAGAGACAGGGTCTCGCTCTTGCTCAGGCTGGTCTCAAACCTGTGAGCTCAGGCAATCCACCCACTTCAGCCTCCCAGCATATGCTTATTTTTACAATTAGCTTCTATTTTAAGAAAGCAATGTAAATAGTCATGTTAGGTTCTCATATTTTCTAAATGTTTTGTGTGTCAACACACAGTAGAACCTCTTTAAGTTGGCCACCCAAGGCACTGTAACAAACCATTCAACATAATGGAGGTCCACATAAGAAATTAGGCTTATTGGCTCGGCGCAGTGGCTCAAGTGGCTAAGGCGCCAGCCACATGCACCTGAGCTGGTGGGTTTGAATCTAGCCCGGGCCCTCCAAACAACAATGATGGCTGTAACCAGAAAAATAGCCAGGCCTTGTGGCAGGCACCAGTAGTCCCAGCTACTTGGGAGGCAGAGGCAGGAGAATCACTTGAGCCCAGGAATTGGAGGTTGCTGTGAGCTGTGATGCCACAGCACTCTACTGAGAGCGACAGCTTGAGGCTCTGTCTCAAAAAAGAAATTAGGCTTACTGTACCGATGTGTGCGTGTGGTGCATGTCCAGGCTATGAAAACTAGGTCAACTTAAGGAGGTGGTCAGTGTAGGAAGGTGGTCAGCTATGGTGGTTCTACTGTTTATTTTATATATATGGAATCGTATCATATATGACTTTTAAAGTATAGACTTTTTTCCTTTCATTGCTTATTTCCTCTCTCCCACTGGTATGATTCTGCTCTAGGACCAGCTACACAATTTGCAGGGCTCAGCACAAAATGAAAATGCAGGGTCTTTTCTTCAGCAAATTATGAAGAATTTCAAGATGGCAACAGCAGAGCATCAAACCAAGTGTCGGGGCCCTGCAAGCACGGGGCCCTGCATACAGGCCACATGCCCACAGAGCTGGTCCTGCTTGGCACTGAGTCTTCCCCTGATGCCCATGCTTTTAATTTTTACATTTTGATCATCTGCTATGTGCTCTTCTATACTTATCTTCAAGTTCATATAATCACACCAGTTCACAAAGCGGGGTTTGGGCCTTGTTTTACAAAAATTGTATCACATTATACTTTCTTCTCTGCATCTTTCCTTTCTCACTCAACACAGCATGAAAATCTCCCAACCAATGTGGGTCTATTTTATTTTTTTATTAAAAGAAAGATGCCATGCCATAAATAGACCATAATTTATTCAGCAGTTGCCTTGTAGATGGGCATTCTCTTTGTTTCCACTTTTGTGCAGCTCAAAAACCTGCAAAGAACACTTTACATTCAAGCACCTTAACAAAGTGAAGCAAATTCACAGGAAAGGGTAAAGGTTCTGCCTTATTTTGTTTTGTGTTGCTATCACAAAATCCCACAGACTAGATAATTTATAAAATAAACAGGTGGGGTTTTTTTCACATTTTATAGGCCAGGAAGTCCAAGATCTCGTGGCAGCATCTGGCAAGGCCAGGTGTAACAAATCCACTCCCACAACAGTATCTATTCATTCATGAAAGCAGAGCCCTCATGACCAAATCACCTTTTAAAAGTCTCACCTCTCAGCAACCACTGTTGCCTTGGGGATTAAGTTTCCAACACCTGAACTTTGGGGGACCCATTCAAACCACTGCAGTTTCCTTTTCATATAAAGGTATTGTAGCAAAAAAAGTGAACCAATTTAAAGAAAGGTGTGAAGCACAGGACCAGACACAAGCAGTAATGACGTCTGGGAAGCAGGGTTCCTCCACTGGGCCCTTTGTGAAACCAGGCCCTGATGGAAAGAGGGTTTGAGGTAAAACCTGCTTTGGTTCCTGCAGCACAGAAGTTACAGACACAAAAGCAAGGCTCCCTCCTTGGGATAGGAACTTGGAGAAGGTCTATAACACAAAAAACAAAACCCTCCAGTATCTCATTTCAGGCAGCTCCTGCCCACTCTTTCATTCTATTAGTCAATCAACAAACACTGTGTTGGGCACCCTGGGGACACAGTGCTGAGCCAGCCTTGGGTCCTATGTGCCTTATGCATGATAAAGTGGTTTCCCAGACCCAAGCCTAGAGAATGCAGAACTGAGCAAGCCCCCTGCCTACATGTACACACTCACAAGTCACACACACACAATCACACAGTCACTCACCCCCCCCACATACACACACATACACATTGCAGCCTGCACTCAACCCCTTGCCCCCACCCCATGTAGAAATATTGAAAACTATACCAGAGTACTGGCTGGTCCGTTGCTGTGGAAACCGGGATTCTGAAATCCTAACTTGTGCACATCTGAATTCTTGTTCTGAAAATCACATTAGTTGCGGAGTATGTGCTCTGAATTCTGAGTCATTTCCTCTTCAGGGGGTCAGGCTGGGCAGTCCACCAGGGGGCCAATGAGGATGGGCAATTAGAGGCCTGAGTGCCTTCTGCCAGGGTGAGGGAGCAGCGTGTCTGTGGAGGGGCTGTGCCTGCAGGCGTGTGTGCTTACCTCTTATTCACACAAAATTCAAGTTGGGTCAAGAGTGCTTCCATCTTGAAGATCCTCTGGGATCTCAGGGGAGAAACAAATGGAGGAGGCTCACTGCCAGGTAGCTGCCGTGGTCCAGACGTCAACAGCCCCAACCCAAGTGCAAGAGAAACCAGGAAACGCAGATGAGCTCGTTTGCGGGCACAGCAGTCCCTGCCTTGGAGCTGCCTCCATTTGTGCTTTGCAAACCAGAACACTGGGGCCCAGAGCGGAGAGGACTCCGTGGAGACAGTGCGAATCCTGGCTCTGCTATTTGCTAGATGGGTAGCCTCTGGCCACGTATCACTCAGGGGCCTAACAGCAAACAGGTGGCATACTCAAAGTAGAGGAGTTTGAAGAGGGCTTCTTTTTTTTTTTGTAAGACAGAATTTATTCACAGAAAAGAATACAGAAAACACTAAAGCTCCTGGTAGAGGGAGACAATTCTAGTGGGGAGAGAGAAGCTATCTCCGTTTCTCTCCCAATCTTTCCCTATCTCCTCCTTTAGGCCTTTAGTCTCAGGGTATAAATAGATGTATGGGTTCCTTGGCTAGAAAAAGAATGAATACAGTCCCTTCCACCAGGGGCAAGGTGAATGAATGTATCAATGAATGGATACAGTCCTTTCATGGAATTGAGGCCTAGGAAGTTCACAGGAAATTGACCTAGGCATAGGAGATGGGGGTTCCACATTTAGTCCTAAGTGTGAAGTGAAGGAGACACCAAGGCACAGGTGTCTCCTCAGCAGTTGTCCAGCCTTTTTGGCAATTGGAGCTTCTGGTGGAGGTTGGAGGTCCCCCTCCTTGCCTGTCATCCAGCCCTCTGGCTCTTCAGCTGGCTGCCGCACCACCGACTCTGCCAAGGAGGAGGTGGCAGGTCCGCCAGCCCCACTGAGCTGGCTAGGCTGTCAATTTTCTTGCATCAATTCTCCCTCTCTGAGTAGAAACTCCAACTGCTGCTAGGGAAAAGGGGCAAAGACTCGATCTAACTGCTTCCTGCTGAATTGGGCAATGATACAAGGGGGCAGTTAGGGTTTCTCCACAGGGAGAGTGATACAGGGGTTCATGGACTGGAACCATCTTTATTGCAAGTGGCTTGATGACATTTCTGGAAAACATAAATCTGATTAGTGTAATTAGTAATAGGCAAAGGTAGAACAGCATCAGGTCAGAAGCACTTATTCAATGATGCTAAAAGAAAACCATATTATGGTTTTTCTTGCTGTTTCCTAAATAATAACTTCAAACTTTCTTTTGGCTCACAAAGGCAGGTGGTCTGTGGTTGGCTGTCTTCATTGCCTGCCACTGTAGAAGATGGAGGGTTCCTGGACTTTACTCGTGAATGACGTAGGCAGGAATCACTCCTATAACTTTAACAGTAGAAGAAGACAAGATAACAGGAAAGGGGACTTCCCAAGTTGGGGTCAGGGAAGGTGAATTAGAGGGAAGAGTTTTGATCATGCCTAGATCTCCAGAAGGGGAAAGTTCCTGTTTTAGTTAGTATGTCCCTCCCCCAACGGGGAGCAGGACTTTCAGGAACAATTAGGAAGAGAACAGCAAGTCATCCCAATTGCAGCATAGCGTCTAGGAGAAAAATTTGGTAACCAGCTGTCCAGACAAACCCTGTATAGTTAAGGATTTGGGAGAAAAAAGACCAGGATTAGAGAGAAGTACAAAAAAGGTTGCTCCAGTGTCCAAAAGAAATTTTTTCTCCTAGCACTCCATTGTAAGGCAAACCTGGGGATCTTGAGGGGTGAAGACACAAGCTAGAGCCATGAGAATTTGCCCTGGGCACTCTCAGTCCAGTTTGGGCTCCAATGGGGTCATTGTACCAGGAGGCCTTCACCTCTGGGGACAGGCCACCCTCCAGGGGTCACCCTTGCATTCTGGACAGGGGCCAGGTAGCCAGCCAGTGGTACTGCTGGGGGCAGTCATCTCTGAAGTGGCCAGTCTGACCACAATGGAAGCACTTGTTTTTCCACTCCTCTGGTTTCCCTCTGCCCCTGAAGGTTGCTCATTTGTCAGAGGGCCATTACTAGGGCTATCATTCTTTTCTGTTCCTTTCTCTCTTTTTCCTCCTTTCTCTCCAGATCTCAGTTACAAAAGACTGTAGTGGCTGTTTTAAGAAGATTCTCCAGGTTATGGTCTGGGACTATAGCCAATTTCTGGAGTTTTCTTTGAATATCTGGGGCCACTTGAGGGATAAATTTGTCTTTTACAATAATCTGACCCTCTATGGAGTCAGGTGTCAATTGGGTGTGTT
>CAUYON010036619.1:0-48784 GCA_963573935.1 Arctocebus calabarensis
TAAAGATATTTGTACCAGAATGTTTATTGCAGCCCAATTCATAATTGCTAAGTCATGGAAGAAGCCCAAATGCCCATCGACTCACGAATGGATTAATAAATTGTGGTACATGTATACCATGGAATACTATGCAACCTTAAATAAATATGGAGACTTTACCTCTTTTGTGTTTACATGGATGGAGCTGGAACATGTTCTTCTTAGTAAAGTATCTCAAGAATGGAAGAAAAAGTATCCAATGTACTCAAGCCCTAATATGAAGCTAATTTATAGCTTTCATATGAAGGCTAAAACCCAATTATAGCATAGGAATACAGGGAAAGGGGAAAGGGAGGGGAGGGGAGGGGGGTATGGATGGAGGGAGGGCAATTAGTGGGATCACACCTACGGTGCATCTTAGCAGGGTACTGGTGAAACTTATTAAATGTAGAGTATCAATGTCTTTATATAGCGATCAAGAAAATGCCATGAAGGCTATCTGTAACAGTACGATCAAAACATTTCTGAATGTATATGAATCGTGCCCTATGATTGCACCAATGTACATAATTATGATTCAATAAAATTATAAAAAAAAATAGGAATGATAAAAAATAAACCAAAAACCAACCAACCAAAATCCCTTCTTATTGTTTTTAATTCAGAGTCTAGTAGAATTGAATAACCTTTCCTCTTATAGAGGGCAGAATAAGTTTATCTGCTGAGATCACAATTCAGATATTACTTTTACTGTTTATGGATTTGCATGTTTACTGTAGATGCTTCATGTCTATTTTCAGTTAATCTTCTTGATATATGAAGTTATCCTGCAGATTGCTTCAGGGGAGGACAGTACTAAATCACCTACATACGACTCCAGGGTGAATCCTCAAGCAATATTTAAATCTGTGATTATTATTTAGATATTGAGAGAAATATAAGGGAGTGTTCATAAATACCTGAGATATAACCAACCAGAGACATTGTTGATTGCCCCACCAAAAAGCCAATAAATACTGACTACCCTTACCTACTAGTATCTAAAGAACATTGCAAATAAATCTGCCTGCCATCTGACGGTGTTTACTTAGTAGTTAGGAGCTCCTGGGAATCTAGGGATCAGAGTTCTATTGATTGCCTTAAGGACTTGTACAGATAAGTAGCTTTTAACATCAGGTTGCTTAACCGGCAAGATGGGAATAATGCAAGGGCTGAGAAGGGCACTGCAATTCCTTGTTCCAATAATGGCTCAATAATAGATCTCCCTCCCAGGGTTGCTTTAGGTCTCAAAGTGCAATGAAGCATATTTCAGGCAAAGGGTCATCTAGAAGAATTTTAATTTTCATAAAGTCAGCACCGTGAATTCTGCTAAGGTCAATAAAATCTTTACCCCACAGAGTAGAAGGTAACTGATCTAATATTTGGTTCTTAGAGGCCTGTGGGTGCACAGAGGCTGGAGTATACCTGATTGCTACAGTTTGGTTTTATGCAACCTATTCTTTGGGGTTCTCTAGGTATCTACTCAAAAGAATATCAGCTCAAGAGAATTTAGTTTGACAGTTTTGACCTAACAAATTAGTCTGCAGCAGAGTTAAAAAATATAATGCTAAGTTTTTCTTCCAATGATCTGCTTGAAATTGGTTAAACTTGTGAGATTTTGACGATCATAGGTTTAATGATGATGCCACTGCCTGTATTCTTTTTATATTTTAAGGAACATGTTGGCATAATTGACAAAATTTAAGCAGAAAGAGAAACCACTGTTAGAAATATGCTGTCCTATGCTGAAAAATATGTATTAACTTTGTAACAATTGTCTAGAAAAAAGAGTAAATGGGTTTATTTGATTCCTATAGATGGAACATTGTTGACTCTGAGAATTTGCTCATTAGATTCCTTTTTTAGCTTCTGAAACCTGGTAACATTTTTCATGTAGATATTTTCCATTCATATTCTTACCAATCTGAATGTTTCTAGTCTTATTAGGTTGTTAACAAACTGTACCAACATTTTCCCTAAATATTTCAGCAATCCTTTCTGGTATAAAAGCGTGTACCTCAATTTTGAATTTTGGACAAATTCATTCTCGTAAAAAAGACTGCTGGGGCTCAGTGCCTGTGGCTCAATGGGCTAAGGCGCCAACCACGTACACCTGAGCTCGCGGCGGGTTCGAATCTAGCCCCAGGGCCCGCCAAACAACAATGACGGCTGCAACCAAAAAATGGCCAGGCGTCGTGGCGGGCGCCTGTAGTCCCAGCTACTTGGGAGGCGGAGGCAAGAGACTCGCTTGAGCCCAGGAATTGGAAGTTGCTGTGAGCTGTGATGCCATGGCACCCTATCCAGGGTGACAGCTTGAGGCTCTGTCTCAAAAAAAAAAAGAAATTGATATAACAACACTAAGCTCCACACTGCCCCATCCAATATCCTCACTCTCCCATCTGAAGGCCCTCTGACTTTCCTATCTCCCCTGGATTTATTTTCTTTTCTTTCCTTTTTTTTTTTTTCCGCAGTTTTTGGCCAGGACTGGGTTTGAACCTGCCACCTCCAGTATATGGGGCTGGCGCCCTACTTTGAGCCACAGGTGCCACCCTCTCCCCTGAATTTCCAACCTGAAAATCTCTAACTAGCCTCCCCCACAGGGGGAGAATAAAAGGGATCTCATTGATAGCTTTAACGCCACATGCCACGGAAACATCTGGCCCCAATGGGATTAAAGTGCCTTCTTCTCAGCCTGTGGCAGTGATAGGTGTACAGATGTAGTGAGGAATAAGAGAAAATTTGAAGTTGAGGCTGATGCTTGTCACAAAGATAATTAAAGGGAAAAGCCAAACTAGAGCGGGAGCTCTCCAATGGCATTAACCCCAGTTTGTGTGTGTGCGCAGGGGAAAGACAGCTGGAAAGGCTATAAGGTGAGGATGGGCGGAGTCAGGGGAAAGAGAGAAGTTGTTGCCTTTCCTTTATATGGCGAAGGAGTGACAAATTAAGGGCACTGGCAGCCCACAGAAAAGAGGGAAGCGGGGAGCAGGCTGAAAACCCCACCAGCCGGAGTCCTTAGAAAATCTGCTCCATTCCCACACCCTGTGCGCTAGACGCTGGCCGTGTGCTGAGTGCATATGATCTGTTTAAACACCAGAAGTCACATTTCCGTTCAAGGAAGTCAGAAGGCAAACAGCTAGATCGAGCATCTGCTGATCTCCCTAAACACACCACAGACCCACCCACTCGTTCACTAATAGCACATCACAGGACCCGGAGGTTTGGGAGAAGTTCCTGGAGTTGGAGCCGCAGTCACGGGTCCGAAGAGGCCTGGGGTTAAATTAGGGAAACAAGCATCAGCCCTGCAAGTTTGGATGTCATCACTGCTTGCTGATTATGGTAAAGGGGGAATTCTCCAATTGGGTAGACAGAGTCGGAGACGTCATTAGCAGACTGGCTGGCCCGAGGTACTGATGCCCCAAATCCCACCAGTGATAACTCTAGCTGGGCCAACTACCTAGATATTGCTTTAGGGAACCACTTATGGTGGAGCCTCAGTTTCTCACCTGTAAAATTGTACAGTCACCTTATCTGCCCAAAGACTAGAGATCAAACCAAATGATACTGCTTTTTCCCATCCCCAGCCAGGCACCCGGTCTATTCTAACTCCACAAAATCTCCTGTTTCTGGACCCTCCCCTGTTACCCCATTGTCACAGTCCTGGTTCAGACTCATTTCAGCTCCTGCTTGGCTAATTGTCATAGGCTCCAAACTGGATTTCCTGCTCACAGTCTCCCCCAGAGAATTTTCCTTTAATCAATCTTTCACACTGTTCCAAACTCCTTTTTTTTTCCCTTTTCAGACGGAGTCTGGCTCTGTTATCCCGGCTAGAGTGCAGTGTTGTCATCTTAGCCCACTGCAACCTCAAACTCCGGGGTTCAAGTGATCTTCTAGCCTCAGTCTCCTGAGTAGATGGGACTACAGGCACCCACCACGATACCTGGATGATTTTTCTACTTTTGGTAGAGATGGGGTCTCGCTCTTGCTCAGGCTTGTCTGAAACTCCTGGCCTCAAATGATCCTCCCACCTTGGCCTCTCAGAGTGCTTGGATTACAGGTGTGAGCCATCACTCCTGGCCTCCAAACCCTTTAACCATCCCCCTTCACCATAAGAACAAAGTCCTTCATGTGACAGTCAAGGTCCTCTGGGCCAGCAGTTCTCAACCTGTGGGTCGCGACCCTTTGGGGGTCTCCTGCCTATCAGATATTTACATTACGATTCATAACAGTAGCAAAATTACAGTTACGAACTAGCAATGAAAATAATTATGATTGGGGGTCACCACTGTATTAAAGGGTCACAGCATTAGGAAGAGAACCACCGCTCTAGGCACTTAGGTTACAGCCAAATCTTTTCTGCAATGCCAGCCCATACCCTACCGCATACGCACTTGAACTATCTGCAGTTACTCGAGTGCCCCATGCTTCCTCCTTCCTTTTTACCTTGGTACATGCTGTCTCCTCTGCTCAGTGCAGCATGTCTACTTTCTGTACTGGCTCTCCGGGATCCCCTCGAGGTCACCTCTTCCTTGCTCTCTTATCCCTCTGCACCACATCTTCCTCACCACGATGCTGTCACCGTATTCTATTCATTTACACGTCTCTTCCCTGACTTGACCTTTAGCTCACTGTGGTTGAGACTGGGGCCTTCATGTGTATACTCATTATGCAGCACAATGCCAGGCTCATGATCAACTCCCAGTAAGTGTTTGTTCCATGAATGAACACAAGATGAAGCAATGAATCATTGAACCTCTTGAGTCCTCTTCCAGCCTCCAAACTTTGTCAACGTTGGCTAAGAATGCCCTTCTTTCAGTGGTCCTTTTAAAAAATGCCAACCTCCTTGGGCTGGTAGGAGGTAGGACATTAAAGTTAATAAATTATTTTAGGCCTTAACCAGGTGATCAAGCAGAACAAGGGCACCAAAAATAATTCATGAGAAAAGAGGTATAAAGGCAGTGGCGGGGAAGCACCAAAGATAAATGCAACCCACATCTCATTTGAAATGCAAATAATACTGTGTCATATGTACATATAGTTTATACAAAGAGCTTTCACATACTTCATCTATGATACATCAAACCTGAAAGTTAGGTTGGATGAGTGTTATTATTAACTACAATGTACATACAAAGCTTGGAGATATTTGTGATACCATAAGAAAAGGCTAATGAAAAAATAGTCAAAGGAAAAGAATAATATTCAAATTTATGTTTGGAATGTGAACACAACTATGTAAAAAAGAAGCAGATAGAGGAAAAGACAAAAGGAAATATACCAGAATGCATTCGTTCAATAAATATTTATTTTTATTTATTTATTTATTTTTATTTTTATTTTTTTTGAGACAGAGCCTCAAGCTGTCACCCTGGATAGAGTGCTGTGGCATCACAGCTTACAGCAACCTCAGATTCCTGGGCTCAAGTGAGTCTCCTGCCTCTACCTCCCAAGTAGCTGGGACTACAGGTGCCCGCCACAACACCCGGCCATTTTTTTGCTTGCAGCCACCATTGTTGTTTGGAGGGCCCGGGCTGGATTCGAACCCACCAGCTCAGGTGTATGTGGCTGGCACCTTAGCCCTTGAGCCACAGGCCCCGAGCCCAATGAATATTTATTAAATGTCTTCTATATTCCAAACATCATACTAATTGCTCGGGGTACAATGGTGATCCATAATACACTATCCTTGGGCAGTGCCTGTGGCTCACAAGAGTAGGGCGCTGGCCCCATATGACAGAGGTGGCGGGTTCAAACCCAGCCCTGGCCAAAAACTGCAAAAAAAAAACAAAACAAAACAATAATACACTGTCCTTGACCTCATGGAGGTTATAATTGAATGGGGGCAAAAATAAACATTAATCAAATAATAATGCAGCAAAGGTAAAACTGCAACAGTGACAAGTGTATCAAAGAGGTGGCACCATGTACAGTGAGACTATCGACAAAATAGTGGGTTCTTATATAGATACCAGTGGTCCAGGAAAAATTTCCTTGAAGAAATGATCTTGAAGCATAAGATAGAACTTAAGTAGCCCATGTCAGGGAAAAGCCCAAGGCAGACAGAATATCATGTACAAGGGGCCTGTGGTTGAAGGAGGATTGATCAGTAACAGAATGGCTGAGTAGGTCAAGCCTGGGGGAGTTGGTGCCAGGTGGAGCTAAGAGAGGAGGCAGGGAGTGGATCCTGTAAAAGCTTGCAGGTCACTGTTAAGGAACACTGGAAGTCATTCAGAATATTTGCATTTTCAAAAGATTACCCTGCTTTAGGCGAACAGAATGGAATGGGGTGTGGGAGGTGGTGGAGAGAGAGGCAGAATCAATGGGGGGAAGCCAGCTGGGAAGCTAGTGCAGGAATGCAGATGAGATCTGATGGTGGTTTGGGCTCAATTAATGATGGGGGTGGAGAGGGACAGGAATGGATGACTTCAAGAGATATTAGGCAAACTTCCAGGATTTGGGAATGGAGGGGATGAAGGAGGCAAGGAGAGAGAAGCCTCAAGCTTCTGGCTTCCATAACTGAATGGATGTGATACCATCATCTGAGACAGAGAGTGATGGAAGAAGTCCAGGTTGGGGCATGAGGACAGGGCCAATTTGGGGCAGGCTGACTTTGAGAGGCCCTGTGTGTTGACATCCAAAAGGGGTGTCAAGTAGACAATAACATATAAGAGTCTGGAGTGCAGAGGAGAGGTCTGGCTAGAGATAAGCATTTGTGAGTCATCTGCTTGTTTGTGGTAATTTAAACCTTAGTGTGAATGAGATTGTGAGGGAGAAAGTTTGGGGTGGGGAGAGGAGAAGGCTTAGGATCAGACTTTGGGGAAGCCAACATCCAAGGCCAAGTAGAGGAAGTTGGGATTGCAAAGAAAAACCAAGAATCCAGAGATGTTAACAATGGCTGTGGAGGCAACACCTGTAGCTCAGTGGGTAGGGTACCAGCCACATGCACCAGGGCTGGTGGGTTTGAACCCTGCCTGGGCCTGCTAAAACAAAAAAAGTAGCCAGGCGTCATGGCAGGAGGCTGTAGTCCTAGCTACTCAGGAGGCTGAAGCAGGTCAATCGCTTGAGCCCAGGAGTTTGAGGTTACTGTGAGCTATGATGCTAAGGCACTCTACCAAGGACGACATAAAGAGACTCTGTCTCAATTGATAAAAAGAAAAAAATGCTATGAAAGCATTTTACTTTTATAGCTATTTTTACAATTGGGTGAAAATGTTTAGTTAAAAAAATATTGTTTATGAGTCCTTGACCTTAATTAACTTTTAGGTTTTAAAAAATAGTACCTGAGGGCAAGAGATGATATTCAAACTATTTTAATTAGCAAGGCTTTCCAGTAACAACACTCTGACAGCTGGAGGAGGAAAGGGTCTCAGAGACTCCTCCCATGCCAGGCATTAACCCTGTGGTTTCTGGATCATGAAGAAGTGGACACACAGAGACTAATGGCAGGGAACCACGTGGAGGGGACCTCAGGACAGCAGCTGTTTAGTAACTGAGCAGAACCAGTTCCCACCGCTGGGACTCAGCCCTGCCTAAGGGTACTTACCAGCTTGATCCCCATAACTCTCTGCATGCTCACTGCACCCTAGATTCTTTTCTCCTGCAACAGTCTACTCTTTATTTCCTGAGAGCACCTTGCCTTTTCATGCCTCCATGATCTTTCCTGCGCCTAAAATGCCTTTCTCTTCCTTGTTTGGAAATTTGGAAATCCTTCCAAATTTCTGTTCATGTTTGAAGGCCCAAGTGGGCCTGGATAGAGCTTGACAACATCATGCTATGTGAAAGAGGCCAGTTACAAAGGACCATGTATTACAGGATTCCATTGATTCTAAAATGCCCCAAATTGGCAAATCTGTAGAAGAAACAGAAAGTAGATCACGGGTTACCCAGGGCTGAAAGGGTTGGGAAGAAAAAGGGAGGGATTGCCTACGGGGACAGAATTTCTTTGTGAGGTGACAAATGTACTAAAAACCATTGAGTTCTACATCTTACATGGGTGGCCGGAACCACACCTATGGTCTCAGCTCCTCAGGAGGATCATTTGAGCCTAGGAAATTGAGACTAACCTGGACAACATAGAGAGACCCTACTTCTACAAAATAAAAAGAATAAATGGATGCATTATATGATATCTCATAGAACCGATATTTTTGAAAAACATCTCAGCAACTCCTCTCACTGCATCTGACTCAAAGGGAGGGCTCAAATGTTTCCTGCTGAGATGGAAGATGGATGCAATGGGGGTGAGTGTGGAGGGGTGTGTGCAGGCCTGTGACTGTTGTGAGGAGCTGACTTGGGAAAGACAGAGCATACATGGAAATCAGGTTGAGTCCTGATAATACAGAGGGCTGCAGAATATTTCAGAAGGAGGGCTTCTGGTGAAAACGGAAACCACTTCAATGAAACCAGATTTCAGCAGAGAGCCTGAGGTTAGCTTGAGAAGGGTGAAGTTATACTTTGAAACTGGTGGCTGAATGTGGTCTCCTTCCCTAGCCTACAGAATCTCACTATGTCGCCCTTGGTAGAATGCTGTGGCGTCACAGCTCACAGCAACCTCAAACTCTTGGGCTAAAGTGATTCTCTTGCCTCAGCCCCCCGAGTAGCTGGGACTACAGGTGCCCACCACAGCACCTGACTATTTTTTGTTTGCAGTTGTCATTGTTGTTTTAGCAACAACAAGCTGGGCTCGAACCAGACAGCTTCAGTATGTGTGGCCAGCACCCTATTCATTGAGCTATGGGCCCCCCTGAAACTGGCCTGGGAATTGTTGGAAGAGGAAAGCATTGTTATGTAGGAGAGAGTTGATATACTGCCAATTCCAGACATTTCACATCAACAGAATCCTGACTACTTTGCAAGAAATCTAGCATTCCTGAAGTAGGATGCTTGAAAGGAAGGCAGCTCTCTACTCCCCCATTTGGGCCCTACTGAGAGGTGATATGTCGCAGTGCTGGACACGTGGGCTCAGGAGCAGGTTTGAATCCTGGATCTTTGCATCCGCAGCTGCACTGCCCTGTGCACAGGAGTCTCTCTGTGCCTCCATTTTCTCTACTGTTAATCAAGGCTAATAATAGTTCCTTCCTCACAGGATTGTTGTGGGGATTAACTCAGACAACAGGTGAAGAATTTAGCACAGTGCTCAGCCAGATAAGCACTAGGAGAAGGTAATCTCTGAGGTGACGATTTGGAGCCATGAAACTGGTTGCTGGAGAAATGACTGGGGCATGCCAGTCCTGAGCAAGATCTAAGATTGTGGGGAAGAGGCAACAGCTGGCCGGGGGTCGGGTGGTGGCTGGGAAATGGTCTGAAGATTATTAGCAGCCTCATTGCTCAACTGTCAGTGGGGCTCATACTTCCTGTTTTCAGTGTCTGGGAGCCCTAATGCTGGAGCTGCTCAAGTTTGGACAAGATCTTTCTTGGCCCCTGAGGGGGAATGCATAGCAACTCAGGCTGGGCTGGGTCCCTTAGCCTCAAATCATGCCTTTTCTTTCCTAGCAAGTTTCTATTCCCATAAAACAAGGCGATTCAGAGATGAGAGACGGGAGGGAGTTTCCATTCAATGCTACAAGAATTACCTGTGTAATAGTCAATTTTACTATTCCATTTAGGTTTCTAGTAGATGCCAGAATCATCCTAAGAGACCTATGAACTCATGAATCTTTATAATAATCCTAGGAGGTAGGTATTATCATCTCTTCTTTACAGACGAAGAAACTCGGGCACAGAGAAACTAATACTCCTTCCCAAATCGCACAGCTAGTGTCAGAGCCAGGATTATAGTCCAGGCCACCTACCTCCAAAATCACTCTCTGAGCCTCTGTACCCACTGTGTAAGACAACGTGTAGGATTATGGGGATTAACAGCTGAATATGCTGGGTTCTTGACCTTACTAGACTGGGAGCCACAGTCTGGTAAGTCTGGGAGAACTTATGCCCCCTGAACCCTACTTAGAAAATGGGCTGTGCATGCAGAGAGCTCACACTGACCATAGGAATTTGAGGCTTTTATATATTTTTACCAATAGTTCCCAAAGGTTCTGAATCAGTGGTGCATATCAGAAACACCTGGGGAGCTTTTTTAACCCCATAAGCCCTTGACACTAGCCCTGACCTGAATTGCAATTTCTACAGGTGGAGCATAGGTATATATATATATATATATTTTTTTTTTTTTTTAAATGGTTCTCAGGTGACTTGGTTAGGAAACACTGCCAAAAACAATTAACATAACTTGGAAAATTCTAATATCTTGGCATCTAGCTATGTCTCCCAGCCTGTCCATACACCTCAACTGTTCAGAACCTGATGTTTTATTTGAAGTATATGGTCACCCCCATTGAGACATCATCCAGCTTTAGATTATGAGCCCCTTAACCCTAGGGATAGCAATGAATGGTCATGAGCTCCATTAACACTCTGAGAAAGTGCAGCACCAGCCCCATGCATGGATGATGGGAAATTATGTTTTCTGTTTGTTGAAAGTCACAGACTCAAGCTGGAATTTTGGATCAGCAATTTTCACTCAAGCAAGTGTTATTTATTTATTTATTTAGGAAACAGAATTTCAGTCCGCCCTGAATAGAGTGCTCTAACATCATAGCTCACAGCAACCTCAAACTATTGGGCTCAAGCAATCCTCTTGCCTCAGCTTTGCAAGTAGCTGGGACTATAGGTGCCTGGCTAATTTTTCTTTTCTTTTCTTTTCTTTTTTTTAGACAGAGTCTCACTTTGTCACCCCCATCAGAGTGCTCTAGCATCATAGCTCACAGCAACCTCTAACTCTTGGGCTCAAGTGATTCTCTTACCTCAGCTTTCCAAATAGCTGGGACTACAGGCACCTGCCACAATGCCTGGCTATTTTTAGAGATGGGGTCTTACTCTAGCTCAGGTTGGTCTCAAACTCGTGAGCTCAGGCAATCTGCCCACCTCAGCCTCCGAAAGTGCTGGGATTACAGGCATGAGCCACTGCGCATGGCCTTAATTTTTAGTAGAGACAGGGTCTTGCTCTTGCTCAGATTGGCATGCAACTATTCTTAGTTGCCCAAGGACTGGTTAGTGGAGAGCCAAAAGAATGTAGAATACAGTTAATCCTAAAAAGGACCATTGTGTACTGTTGTATAAGATGTGCATTGCACACGGGCATTGGGCTAAGAAGACAATTGGAAGCTGAAACTCAACCTGCACAACACTTACTAAGCCATGGGCCCCTGGTTTGGGGCACCTTTTTTGTATCTTATGTGTTATAGAGGCCCAGCCCTACAACAATCCTAATGGCTACCTCCTGAAACCCCATTAAGCCCAGAGATATGGCCCTGCAAGACTCTAAGGTGCATGACACCCTCATCATTTTCTACTTTTTCAAGTTCCCCATCTCCCTCCCATACAAGCATCAGTGAGAAGCCAAAGTCTCAGAAAAAAAAATCACATTTTATTGATCAATTTTATTTACAATTATAAAAATAGATATAAATAAAAATAGCAGAATGTCATTATTAAATATTCAGTGTATAGGAGTGGTCCTCACCCCACCCAGTGAGGATTGGATGAATTAGGCTGAAAGGTAAAAAGGGATAACTGGCCAAGAAAGGAACATCTGTGTGACAATGAGCCATTCAGTGCTGGTCACAGGTCATGCCCCAGAATAAAACATTCACAGGCACCATCACGTGGAGGACCCAGGAGTGACCCATAACATCTCCAGACAGACCATCCTGTGTGACATCACAGTTCAGTTTAGGGAAATATCTAGACTTGCAATCAGATACCGGCGCTTACACATATACTCACAGCCTGTGCACAAGTGTGCAAACACCCACACGTACATAATATTTCCTCATATCAATACATTCACCGCATGTCAGAGCCGCTCCCTCAAGTCATTAGTGTCTCTGCTCCCCAAACTGCTGTTCTCACGTTAGTCAAGCTCCCTTAAGAGACCTCAGCTGTTACACTTCCTAATTGGGAAATTATTCATTTCTCAACAATGGGCCTCCTGAATGCCCATTGTTAGGGGAGCTGACTCTCCTTCCACCTATATGCACAAGAGATGCCATTTTTAGCCGCTGAAGGCTTGATTCCAGAAAAAGACGAACTACTGGTCAGTACCATCCTGAGTCAGGACCACCTCTCCATCCTGGCCAGGGGGGTCTGGGTGGCCAGCACCCAGGCATGTGACTGAGGGTAAAGCTATTGTCTGTCGCTCACCCTGGTGGGCAACACAAGCCAAACCATCTCTGCAGAGCCTACCTTCCCCAGTCTAGTCTTACAGCTGATGGAGATGACCCTACTGCAAAAATGACGGTCAGCGAGGGAGTAGGTGGCGCCCTGTTTCCTCCCTCGTCTCTCTGGGAGCCCTCAGAGGCCATTTTCTTTGCCCAGGTGAGTACGGATCCAGGGCAGGAAGCGGGAGACCCTTGTGTAAACGCCTGGCTTGTCCTTCAAGGCGCATCCACGGCCCCAGCTCACAATCCCAGTCAGAGTCAGGCGGCCTTGAGTAGAGCAGACGAGGGGGCCCCCTGAGTCTCCCTGGAAAACCAAAGACACACAAAAAATGAACCCTTGAAGAAGTGAGGGGGGACCCTTCTGTCCCCACCAATCCATCCGTGTCTGAGAGAGAGAGGGGAGTGTCCTAGAGTTAATAACCTCAGGTGTTGCCTGTTTTCTGCTACACCAAGTTTAAAATCCTCTGGTGGCCTTCAAAGCCTGTCATCTGCCACTGTTGCATTTATGCTCCCAGGCCCCACTTGTCCTCCTCACCAGGGACTTTGTCAGGCTCCTTCTCCATTTTGTATATTTTTCTTTCCCCTTCCTTCCTTCCTCTCTCTTTCTCCCTCTTTTTGAGACAGGGTCTCACTCTGTTGCCCTGGGTAGAATGCTGTGGCATCATCATAGCTCACAGCAACTTCAACAACCTCCAACTCTTGGGCTCAAGTGATCCTCTTGCCCTAGGACTATAGGCACCTGCCACACGCCTGGCTAGTTTCTCTATTTTTAATAGAGATGGGGTCTCACTCTTGCTCAAGCTGATCTCGAACTCCTGAGCTCAAGCAATCCACCTATCTCAGCCTCCCAGAGTGCTAGGTTACAGGTGTGAGCCACTACACCCTGGCTCTTTCTATGGTCTTAGTGCCAGACAGTCTAAAGTCCCTAGCACAGAGCTGGGCTTATGACAATGTTTGGCAAACACATAAGAAATGGTTTAAAAACCCTGAAGGCCTGAGTTCCTGATTATGGCAGGTTGGGGCTTGGGCTGAAGAGAGACTCCCCAAAGCTGGCAGGGACGAACCCTGGAGCTCTGTGAAGATTTAGGGGTGAGGGAGAGAGATGCTTAGAACTCTCACCTGGCAAGAATCTGTTTCCCACTGTGGGTCAGAGGCACATAGCATTTTGGTAGTGACTTCAGAGGCATAGTAGTGGGGCTGCTGGCACTCCTGGTGGGAAACCAGCTTCACAACAGTCATTTTCAACTGCTCGGAATAGCGATAGTCATCTAGGTGGAGGAAAGAGGGAGGAATCTGTGTTAAAATATGTCTGTCCCCTGGAGTGCTTTTGTCAGGGAGAGGAACCAAAAAGTGTCTCTAACAGGGAAAGCCCTTATTCTTTTCCATCCAAATCTGAACCTTTACCCCAGTGATAGCCCCTCACCTCCATCTACTCACCCTCATGGCCCCGTACTCCCTAAACAGTGCTCCGACTCTACCCCAGGCCCATCTGCCCCTCCATAACACTCTCATCTCTGACTCCACAGTCTCCCTGTAATCATGCTGGGCCCACTTCTGGGTCACAACACTCCCCTAGGACCCTGTCAGTCAGCCTCCAAATGTCACTTACTGGAACTCTCTTTTCCAAAGCCAGTGATCTCACAGCTTGTGCCAAAATTAGCATCGCCATACATCGGGGGCAGGCAGATGGTCTGTATGGACCGGGATGGCTGTGCACACTGGCCCTCACTGGAACGGATCTTCAGCAAGGCTGGAGGAGGAGAGAGGGTCAGAGGGGAAAGACCACCACCTAGTCAGGTGGCACCCATCTCTCCCCTCTAAACTCTGAGGGAATGTCTGTCTATTTCTAGGTCAGTTATAGTCAGAGAGAGGTTGTCAATCGGAAGCTTCACAGGCCCCAAGGGCTTTGTTCCAACTGCTGACAAAGGCCTGGACTGCCACATACAGTCGGGGCTGCCATATACAGCTATATAGATTATTTCCTGCAAAAAGCCTCTGCTGAAGTACCTGGGCTGAAATGCAGCCCAAGCCTCTCTTCTGCAGGTTCTATATCCTGGTACTGACAGGGGCTATATCCAACAGAAGGCATGTTTTCTAATTCACATAAATGAGGCCTTCCCAGCCAAAGCCATACACCCACAGGGCTGTATCCCAAGGTTTCCACAGAGAAGCACCAGGCCCCTCATATAATGCACCACAAACTCTTCGCTGCCACTCCCCCTGCTGCATAAAGCAGGGACTTCAAGTTTCCCAACACCCTCAAACTCTTCTTAGATCTCCCCTTGGTCTCCTCTTCCCCCAAGCCATCATGGTGGCACTCAGGGTTTCCCACTCACCAATATCATTATGGTGAGCAAGTGTCTCAGCGCTATAGTCCTCGTGCAGGATGAGCTGTTCCACCTCAAACTTCATCTCCCCGGGCGTATTGGAGTTAAGTCTTGACCGACCCAGGTAGACGATGTAGTCATCCTTCTGTGGGTAATTACTGTGGGAGGTGAGACCCATCAGACAGCCCGTTCTCATGGAATTCTGTCACCTCCTCCTCCCCAGTTTAGAAGCCTCAAAGCATGATTTGTCCCCAAGTCATGGGACACATGGGAGAGGGGCTGATGAGGGAGAACTGAGATGGAATCCTTTGCTGGGGAGGAGAAAGGGATGGGGCAGGAGGGGCAGAGAGAAGAAACAAAAGAACGTACATGAAGCAGTGTGTGGCGCTAACCACCCAGCAAGAACTGATGAGGCTGCCCCCACACACGTAGGTGACAGAGCCTTCCCGGTACTTCCTGTAGATGGCTGCAAACCAGGGCTGGTTCTCAATGGTGGTGAATTCTCCCCCAACAATCTTAAAGCGGGGCCTCAGAGCCTTCTGGCCACACTGAAACTCTAATTTTTCTGGAGGAGAGAGGGGCCTTTTACCTGGAGGATAAAAAGAAAAGAGTGTCTTGGGGAGGCAGGTAGGATAAAGCATCCCTCCTCATCCCTCCTGTGCTAGAATTTCCCCTTCCACCCTACTGTCCCAGCCAGGTTAGTGACACTCACCGGCAGAGCAGTCAGGCACCAGGCACT
Organism: Arctocebus calabarensis; assembly: GCA_963573935.1. Classification (NCBI taxonomy): domain Eukaryota; kingdom Metazoa; phylum Chordata; class Mammalia; order Primates; family Lorisidae; genus Arctocebus; species Arctocebus calabarensis. Next base: position 15,300 of record CAUYON010036619.1, read on the forward strand.
CTTGGACAATCTGCTTTAGACCAACCTGCACATAACACCAGGGCCGCCTCTGGTTGTCTGGGTTCCTGGCAACACAGAGGGGTAGGGAATGTCATTCCAGCCCAGAAGGCCTTCCCTGCTCCTCCCTTCCAGGGATGATTCCACCAAAGGCTTTGCCTTTCTCATGCTATATCCACCCCTCTGGGAGCAGAAGGGGATGGTAACAAGGGTTTTTGTGAGGTATGGGGAGGGGTCCTTGTACCCCCCACCTTACCTGCAGTAATTGTGTTTCCCCAGGCCCAGCTGAAGGGCATCAGGCCTGTGGGCATGGTATGTTCTCAGAAGGATGGCGGCAGAGTTCCAGGCTAGGCAGGACCGGCCCATGACATCAGTGTTGGCCTTTCCTCGGTAAGAGTGACCGTTCCCCTGATAGCAGGTTTTTGCTGTATCTATGGAAGACATTAGAATGAGAGAATGTTAGAAGGAGAAGAAAGTTCAGACAGGCATTTTACAGAGAGCATGACTTCAGACCTGGCAGAGGACACTGGAAAGGGGCTCCTTCCATCCCACCTCGCATATGTGCAACCACTGCTCCACGAAATAGTGTACATGTTTTTATCTTTGACAGTGTATACTGCATAGGGATGAAGATGTCACCCATCCCACCTCCAGCTCCTAATTCCTGCTGCTTTTGCATCCCATGCATTTCTCCTGGCCTGAAATCTCTGGCGCCTCCACCTTCCCCAGGGAGTCAGGATCTCCATACCTATCTCACAGTGCTCCCCTTGGAATTTCTTGGGGCAGATGCATCGTCGAATGTTGGAGAAGTGCTTGTAGCTCACACATGTACCTCCATTCAGACAACCACAGTTTGCTGGAGAGCACAAAGGCAGGGTAAGCAAGGAGCTGGGGGTGGGGAGAGGAGCCACCTCTGGGGGGGGCGCTCCTTCCCCAAGGCTTTTCCATGATATTTGTGCAGCCAACTAGGATGCAAGGGGCGGATACTCACATGCATCAGACACTCCACGAGGTTCACCGCTGCCCTGGAAGAGATTGGGGGAGGCGGGTCACCAAAGGTCTCATGCTCCTGGGATTACAGGGGTGAGGAAAATAAACTAGCCCCAATTCCCAAAACCACTCTTCCTTCCAGCGGCTCTCCTCACCCTGTTCATACATATCTAACAAACCCTCAAATGGAAGATCATGGGTTTCCAGCAGGGAGAAATGAATTGACTCAAGCAAGCTTCGCACACCTGCTGCCCTCAGGCTGAAGCAGTCCCTGCAGCTTCTTATTCCCTGGTAGGAGCGCAACCCGCGGCTACGCCTGTCCTATTTCCCCCGGAGACTCTGGAGGACTCCAAGTTCCTGTGCAGCCCCTTTCCTCCCTGGAGCGGTTCAGAAGTCCTGCAAGCCCCCTCCCATGACATAAGGCAGACAGGAAGCCACTCACTTCAGAGTCGCTCACAGCCAGGACGCAGAGGAGCAGAAAGGCCAGCGGGACTCTCATGGTGGCGAGGTTGGGGCTCTAGACAACGGCTCTGCAAGGGAAGGAGAAGTCAGGGCGAGGAGCGAGGAGGCGGGTGGGGTGGGTTTCTGCAGTTCAGGACAGTAGCCCGTAGGCGCCCTGCGGGGCGAGCCGGAGCTGACCAGCCTCCCCAGCCCCGCGGCCCCTCCGCAAGGGGGCTCGGGGCTCCAGGCGCAGCCTGGCCGCCACCCGCAGGGGCACGCACGGAAGGGGAGCGGTGACTGCGGGCAGCCGCTGCGCGGCCACTGAGGCCCGGGGTGGGGGAGAAGGGCGCGCCAGAGCCGCCGCCGCGCATCCCGCCCGGCTCTCGGGCCCGCCGGCACTCACCAGCGGCACTGCGGGACAGGTTGACACTAGGGCGGGCTCTGGGGCTCCAGTCCCAGCGCTGAGCCGCCCGCCAGCCGCGCGGGCTCTATATTAGGACCCGCCCAGCCCGGCCCCGCCCCGCCCCAGCCCCGCTCCTCTCCCTTCCCTTCCCTTCCCCGCGGCCTGCAGTGACCTGGCCCCCGCGTGCTTCCGCAACCTTGACACAGTTGGGGGAGGCAAGGCGATCCCCAGCCGAGGGGACGAACGGAGTCTGGATCGAGAGGCATGTAAATCCTCTGCCCCTGGTACCATTTGCCCGGCCGTGAGGCCCGCGCAGGGCAGGGGATCCTCCTTCCCCCACCAATTGCAGAGAAGAGAGAGAGGGCGCTTGGGGACTCCCTTCCCAGCCCAGCTCTGATCAGGACCTCCTTGGGGATTCCCTCCTCAATTCTCCCACCTCTTACCTGCCTGAGAGTGATTCAGACTCCTGGGTGTAGGGGCAGAGTCCGCAGCTCATGTAGCTGTAAAGTCTCTTTATCAAGGTGAAAATTGTAGGCGAAAATGTGTCTGTTCCCTGAAACACAGACGCAAAAGCCTGCCAACAGGGGCTGCCTCTTGTCTAATGCCAGGTCACTCACCACCACCAGCACAACCACTGAGACAAAGCTGAGTTTTCTGTTTACCGGGATAAGGGAGTTTGGTTATGTTATCAGATGGAGAGAGGCAGGTTCATTAAGAATTTGCAGTTTGTGGCAGGTGCCTGTAGTCCCAGCTACTTGGGAGGTTGAGGCAAGAGAATCGCCTAAGCCCAAGAGTTGGAGGTTGCTGTGAGCTGTGACGCCATTGCACTCTACCAGGGCGACATAGTGAAACCCTGTCTCAAAAAAAAAAAAAAATAATAATTGCAGTTTGGTTTAAAGTAAGTCTTTGAAAGTGGGGAATTGATAAGCGTTGAAGAGGGTCATGATAATCGTAGGAATAAGGGGACAAATTATTATTGTTATTATTATTGAGACAAAGTCTCATTATGTCGCCCTCGGTAGAGTGCTATGGCATCATAGCTCACAGCAATCTCAAACTTTTGGGCTTAAGCAATTCTCTTGCCTAAGCCTCCCAGTAGCTGGGACTACAGGTGCCCGCCACGATGCTCGGCTACCTAGGGGACAAACTATTGATGCTTCTCACTGCAGTGTTGGTGCACTAAATTCCTATAATGAATAGTCCATCTATTTGCCTGGGCAAGAATAAAGTTAATTAAAAAAGACAATGGAAAGTAAAGAATTATTAATGTAGACAGTAAACTGGAAGGGTAGGAAGTTCTGTTCTCACCTCTGAGGAGAGGAGACTAGAGGACAAGATAAGAGGAAAATAGCTTTTTCACTGCATGTCCTCTTACGTTGCTTGCATTTTAAAAACACAGTCCAAAAAATAATTATCCATTTTTAAATGCATATATATTTAGTATTCTACTTCATCATACAGCCTTCTTTTTTTTTTTTTGTAGAGACAGAGTCTCACTTTATCACCCTCAGTAGAATGCCGTGGCATCACACAGCTCACAGCAACCTCCATCTCCTGGGCTTAGGCGATTCTCTTGCCTCAGCCTCCCGAGTAGGTGGGACTACAGGCGCCGGCCACAACACCTGGCTATTTTTTTGTTGCAGTTTGGCTGGGGCCAGGTTTGAACCCGCCACCCTCGGTATATGGGGCCGGCGCCCTATCCACTGAGCTACAGGTGTCGCCCAACAGCCTTGTTTCTATTAAGAAAAAAAAACAATTGTTTATCAAATAAAATTGGCCTCCAGAAAGACAGGCCATTGGTAAGTGATGGCATCTGCCCTTCCTGCTTGATGATGAGCACACACACACACACACACACACACACATCCTGGGTAAAACTGCAGAAGCACAGTAGGCACTGTGTGTTTCAGTCACCCCCGTCCCTTTCTGCTAGCGTCCAGAACCAGAGTTTGCAGGTCATTTCAATGCCACCTAGAACTGGCTCCCTTAATAGGAGGGAGGAGGCTGAGTTCCAGTAATTCATTAGAAGCCCCAAGGTTTGGTCCCTTTCCCTGCCTAGGCCTGCAGCATTTTGCTGCCTTGCAAACCTGGGCTTCGGTCTGGGTCCACTTGAGAGGGGCTGAAGGAAGGTGGAGGGCACCAGAGGGTAGGAAGGAGGAAGGCCCCTTTGCTCCACCCCAGGCAGAGGTCTCAGGGTGCCAGTCTCTGGCTGGGGAAAGTGCAAGTTAACCATCCAGCTCTGGGGAGGAGTGACCGATCATCCTCTGAAGAGTTGTTCTGTGCCTGCTGACCCACCAGCCTCCCCAGGCACAGACTGAGTCAGAGGTGCTATAGGCCTCACAGCTGGTCTTGCTACTTCCTCTAGAAGATTGTGGCCAGTTTTGTTTGGACTTAAGAACCCATTAATTCTAAATAAACGTGATCAAAATGTAAACAGAGATGTTGCAGCCTGAGGACTTACCCCGAAACTCCTAGGTTAGTTATCAGGAAATTCCCAGAGGCTGTCGTGATTCACATTGCTCCCCCAGCAGCTCTCATGACTCCAGATTACTTGGCTGGAGGCTGTCATGCTGATTCTGAGAGCAGGATGACTTCATTTCCTCCTGGACAAAGAGGCCAGGAGACCAGACCGTTATGCATGACACCCCTCCTCCCCTGCCTCCCTCCTGCCACCTCTTCACCTATCTCCTCCAACTCCCCACAGAACTTCCTTAATCCACTTGCTGATCTTTGATGCTCTCTGAAATCTCTGTGACCATCTTCTGGTGCAAAGCCTGTGCTAGATTTTCAGTTCCTTGAAGGCAAAGATCACATCTTAATTATCTTTGTCTCTAACTCAGCGCCTGGCACATGCCTTGTTCATGGAGGAGGTTTATTGTGATTGAATCAGTGAATGAGTAGAAACCGAGAGGTTTGGGATACCTTGGAAAGTTCCCTCCTCTGTCTTTTTTTTTTTTCTTGTCATAAAAAATAATACAAGCTGGTATTTCTTGCTTGTACTTAAAGGTACTTTGTTGTAAACCATTCCTCTTTGAACATAACTGCCTTGAGATGTAGACTGGGATTGTTTTCACCATTACACATGAGGAAAACGAGGTGGAGAGATGAGTGACAAAGCCAGGACTAGAACCCAAGTCTTCTGATCCTTGTTCCTATGCTCTATACTTCTCCATTAAGAGAAAGAATCCTGTGAAGAGAAGGGCCAGGTCATATAAGATATTCCAACTCAGGACAGCCCTCCTACAGACTTTGGAGACCTTCTAGAAACTGCTGGAACTACAGGTTCTGAGCTCCTAAGATACCTTCCCTGTAATGCAAGTTAGTTGCTTGCCTGAATTCCATGAACTGACTTTGCGGCCTAGGCTATCTTGAAATTTGTATTGAGGACAAAAGAATAAGGAACTGAATGTGTATGATTTCATTTTTTTTCCTGACTATGAGATTGAAGCCACCCACCCCCTGCTTCTGTGTCTTGGGAGTCCAGACCTCCTGAGTCAGATGTGGCAAAAGAGATTGATGGAGAGGCTGCCTTTCCAGGAGCTGCTCATAAAAGGGCAGGCAGATGCCAGCTATGCGGGGTGGGGCAGGGTATCTTAACCTGGCCCTGACACTGTGTCCAGGAAACTGGGCCCCAGAAGAGAGATTTTCTGAGCAGCTGGATCCAAAGGGAAGTTCCCATGGAGTCACAGGATATATTCCTGGGTTGCTATACAAAGAATAGTGCTATAGAAAGATCACAGTGTCTAGCCTTGAGTTTGCCACAAGCAAGTTGAATGATTTTAGTCAAGTCGCTTAACTCTTGTAATCTCAGTTCTCCCGTCGTTAAATGAAGCAACACCTGTCCTTCGAATGTCTCACTTTGCAGATTGAATGAGATCATGCTTATGTATGAAAGTGCTCATTCATTCCTTTATTCACTTATCTAGTATTTATCATGGACCTACTATGTGCCAGGCATAGTTCTAGATGCTAGAGACAGGAGAATGAATTTTTTTTTTTTTTTTTTTGAGACAGAGCCTCAAGCTGTCACCCTGGATAGCGTGCTGTGGCACCACAGCTCACAGCAAACTCCAATTCCTGGGCTCAAGCGAGTCTCCTGTCTTCGCCTCCCAAGTAGCTGGGACTACAGGCACCCACCCACCACACGCCCGGCCATTTTTTGGTTGCAGCCATCATTGTTGATTGGCAGGCCTGGGCTGGATTCGAAACCTGCCAGCTCAGGTGTATATGGCTGGGGCCTTAGCCCATTGAGCCACAGGCGCCGAGCCAGGAGAATGAATTTTAATTCCTAGCTCAAGTGCCTGCCTTTCCTTCCTGACTGTGGCTATATCAGTCCAGAAGACCAAATTATGCTGGAGTCCATTTCAGGATTCCAGTTAAATGAGGATGCTGTGTCCTTGGACAGCAGTTCCCAGCAGCTAGGCAGCCAGGACACACAGCTGCGTGTGCTGCTCACCCCCACAGCCCCGACTCCCACTCCCTCTCCCTCCTCTCTGGGGCTGATGCTCTTCTCTTTCCCTCCTACATATTGGCCAGAGGGACTCCTCTGCAGTTCTGGGAAGGAAGCCCATGGTTTCTATGTCTAAAGACCCCCTCTGACGGTGTGCTTGGTACAAAGGGGGAAACTGGTCTGGCAACAGCAGGCATTGAGAGGCACTCTGGGCCTGTAACATGATAGGGGAGGTGTTGGCACTGCTAGGCCCCCAGTGGCCTGTGGAAAGGGTGGAGGAAAGTCACATACTTGCTTCCTTACTCATGGAAAGCAAAGAGCCCAGAGGCTGGACCCTGAGGTTATACTCTGTCTCAATAGTACCATAAACGGGGAGCCAAGTTGGTCCCTACAGCTTCAGTCCCTATCGCTCGTCTCCCTTTCTTGCCTCACCATCTCTGACCTGATTCCCAGCCCCACCCAGGTCAGTCAAGTCAGACCTTTCCTTGAATGTCTTGAGCCTGGGCCAAATTTTTCTTTGTCCCTAACCCAAACCCAGTTACTACCTCAGTCAAGAACTTATTACCTCAAAGTAGTATTATGGGTCATAACTTTCCAGACCTTCTAGATTCTGAGTCCCTCAGAATCAGTCAGGAACCAGTCAGGCCCTGGTCCTTGAACTTCTGCTTTTAGCTCAGATTACCATGTTGATGAGCAATGGACGCTTAAAAAGACGCTAAGGGGCATACCGAAGAACAAGGGGCCGGGATGACTAACCAGAAACTGGTGAGTTTGCTGAAGACAGCCAAGTCAATAATGTTTAGGAAAATATGTTCAGCCTAGAGCTGAAACACTAAAAAGTCCTGATCAGAAGAAAACCAACATTGGGCAGCACCTGTGGCTCAGTGGTTAGGGTGCCAGCCCCATATACCAAAGGTGGCGAGTTCGAACTCAGCCCCAGCCAAACTGCAACAAAAAAATAGCTGGGTGTTGTGATAGGCACCTGTAGTCCCAGCTACTCAGGAGGCTGAGGCAAAAGAATCGCCTAAGCCCAGGAGTTAGAGGTTGCTGTGAGCTATGATGCCATAGCACTCTACCGAGGGTGATAAAATAAGACATTGTCTCTAAAAAAAAAGAAAACCAACATAACATACATAAGCCACAAGATGTATAACCTCTCCCACGCTGGATTCTGGATTCTATATGCTTCTCTGTCTTCAGAGCAGGTACAAGCACTTCTCCTTCCATTACACGGAGAGGAAAGTAGAGGCTAAATGAAGGGATGTGAATCATCTGAGTTAATTCACTAAAATGATGAGATTCAGAATTCATAGATCTTTGAGGAACTCCGTGACACATTTCCACCCTTCCCCCTCTTATTCTGAATCCTCGCCCCTCCCTTCCTGGTCACCCTCCATCCCCACCCTCTATCTTTTTGTCTCCCCTACCCACTGTAGAAGGTCCTTCTTTTCTCTGGGGAGGGTTTAGAAGGCAGCCAAGTCCTGTGAAGAGGACAGTCTCCTTGTAGAAGGCACTATAGGACTAAATGAGTGGATGTGGGTGGGAAGAGGGAGCAAGGACACCGCAGGAACCCCTAGAGACAGGTGTGTGGGCAGACTGAGTGGGTGAGTAGGAGGAACAGTTTTGGAATTCCTAGCCAGGATGCTCCGTGGGTACTCTGAAGGCAGTAATTGGGGGAAATGTGGCAGGAACTAAAGAAGAGGAATCTGTTGTCTCCAAGAAAACATTATAATCTCTCTTATTAAGATAGATAACAATAATAACCCACTTTTATTTGCATTACATTCTTTTTCTTTTCCTTTTTGGAGACAGGGTCTCACTCTGTCACCCCGGTAGAATGCACTGGCTCATGATAGTTCACTGCAACTTCTAAATCCTGACCTCAAGTGGTCCTCCTGCCTCAGCCTCCCACATAGCTGGTTCTGCAGGTGCCTGGCTAATTTTTCTATTTTTAGTAGAAACAGGGTCTCATTCTTCTTTAGGCTGGTCTTGAACTCCTGAGCTCTAGTGCTCCTCCTGCCTTGGCCTCCCACTGTGCTAGGATTACAGGTGTGAGGCTCAACACCTGGCTATGTTCATTTCCTCTTTAAATTTTCACAACCTTTAAGGACCATACTATTAATATCACCATTTTATGAATGGGAAAACTGAGGATCACAGGGTTTAAGCAATTTCCACAAGGTTACACCAGAGGTAAAAACTAAAGCTGAGACTCACACTCATATCTGGTTGATTCTAGAGTTTGGAGAACTATCTCTGAGGCAATATCAAATTGCCAGGAAGATGGGCTTGTCTCAGCTTGTCCTTATAGCTGGGAATCATCCCACTTTTAGACCCTGGTGACATCCTAGGATAGCTCCAGCTGTGTAAGTCGTGTCTGCATTGGTTCTTCCCTGCCCAGCTCGAGCCATATTTTGATAAAAATGTTCTGCCTTGCCCGGGCAATGTGGCTCACACCTGTAACCTTACCACAATGGGAGGCCGAGGCCAGTGGATTGCCTGAGCTCTGCCTGTGTTTGAGACCAGCCTGAGCAAGAGCGAAACCCCATCTCTACTAAAAATAGAAAAAAAAGCCAGCTGTTGTGGCAGGTGCCTATAGTCCCAGCTACTCAGGAGGCTGAAGCAAGAGAATAGCTTGAGCCTAAGAGTTTGAGGTTGCTGTGAGCTATGATGCCACGGTACTCTACCCAGGAGGACAGAGTGAGACTCTGTTTGAAAAAAAACTTTTTCCTTCTGTTTAATATAGCCAGCCACGATTGTGTCTACTGGGTCTAGTCAAGGAAGTGATCAATGGATCTTCTGGCTACATAGGGAAACCAGGTCTACAAAAATAAAAATATAGTAGAACCTCTGTAAGTTGACCATGCAAGGGACTCTAACAAACTGATCAACATAAAGAAGTGGTTGGTTCGGCACCTATAGCTAGCGGCTGGGGCGCCAGCTACGTACACTGGAGCTGGTGGGTTCGAACCCAGCCCGGGCCTGCCAAACAACAATGGCAACTACAACAAAAAAATAGCTGGGTGTTGTGACAGGCGCCTGTAGTCCCAGCTACTTGGGAGGCTGAGGCAAGAGGATCTTTTAAGCCTAAGAGTTTGAGGTAGCTGTGAGCTATGATGCCACAGCACTGTGCCCAGCATGACAAAGTGAGACTCTGTCTCAATAAAAAAAATAAAAAGAAAGAAAAATAGTCACTGCAGAGGATTCTTATCACCAAATAAAGTTTGGGGGGGAAATGTCAGTCAATGCTTATCTGGGGAGGTTGGTTTCTTTTTTCACCTGAAAATGCCCAATTAAACAATAAACTTTCTATCTACTGGGGCTTCTACTCCAACCCATCTTTTGAGATGGGGACCAGAGAACACAGAGGTGGGAAAGGTCCAAGGCTGAAGGCAGAGCTCTGAGCAGAACTCCCCAGGCAGGGATGAATCAAGGAAAGGGACATACACCTGAGAGCCTCATGCCAACTGAGCCACCCTGAGGCGACTTTTCTAAAGAATGTGTTCTCAGAAGGTTAATTGCTTCAATACTCTCGTATGTGTTCTTTTTTTTTAGAGACAGAGTCTTACTTTGTCACCCTCGGTAGAGTGCTGTGGCATCACAGCTCACAGCAACCTCCAGCTCTTGGGCTTAGGCGATTCTCTTGCCTCAGCCTCCCGAGGAGCTGGAACTACAGGCACCTGCCACAACGCCCGGCTATTTTTTTGTTGCAGTTTGGCCAGGGCTGGGTTCAAACCCACCACCCTCAGTATATGGGGCCAGCGCCCTACTCACTGAGCCACAGGCGCCACCACTTCAGCACTCTTGTATGTGTTCTTTTATAAGATTCCCAGTGATCATTTCATTTTTAAAATGCCAAATGCATGTCTAATTGGAGGGACTTTTCCATGTAGACTAAAAGAGCTTGGAGACTCAGAGTAATCCTCAAAGTCACAGTAGTGGATGGGGAATTGGCTCCCCAAGACCTCAGGAAAATTGGAGAAAGCTAAGTAGAGGTCAGAACAAAGCAGAAATAAGAATACCTGTACTTAGTGGTGGCGCCTATCTGAGCTATTCCCTCACTGTCCCCAGACTGGTCCTCTTCTGAGCTTCTCAAGGTGGTTTTGTTTTCATTTCTAAGGTCTTCTGGTGCCACCTGCATGGAATCATTTCTGGAGCGTTGTGCTTTTGCAGGGAGGGTGGAAACAGCAGCTTGAGGGATGACCACAACATCTGCCTTCAGTACCTTTGCACTGAAGAAACAGTGTCATTGTCTCCATCAAGACTTCTCTGCTCCAAGGTTTATAGGGTCCTAAGGCTTTTCAGTCAGCTTGTTCTTTTCTTTTCTTTCTTTTTTTTTTTTTTGAGATAGAACCTCAAGCTGTCACCCTGGATAGAGTGCCATGGCATCACAGCTCACAGCAACCTCCAATTCCTGGGCTCAAGAGAGTCTCTTGCCTCCGTCTCCCAAGTAGCTGGGACTACAGGCGCCCGCCACAAAGCCCAACAATTTTTTGGTTGCAGCCGTCATTGTTGTTTGGTGGGCCCAGGCTGGATTCGAACCCACCAGCTCAGGTGTATGTGGCTGGCACCTTAGCCCATTGAGCCACAGGCACTGAGCCTCTTTTCTTTTCTTTTGAGACAAGAGTCTTACTTTGTCACCCTGGGTTGAGTGCTCTGGTGTCACAGTTCACAGCAACCTCAAACTCTTGGACTCCAGCAATCCCTTGTCTCAGCCTCCCATGTAGCTGGGACTACAGGCACCCACCCCAACGTCCAGCTAGTTTTTCTATTTTAAGTAAAGATGGGGGTCTCATTCTTGCTCTTGCTGGTCTCAAACTCTTAAGCTCAAGCAATCCTCCCACCTCAGTCGCCCAGAGTACTAAGAAGCTTGTTCCGTTTGTAAAGAAAATTCTTCCCCAAGTTCTAAAAATTTAAAAGAAAGTGCCCAACTTAAACTGTTAATTTCATCTGATCAACCAAAAAGTACTTTCAAATACCTAAGGCATGCCTTGCACTATACTAGGCTCTGAGGGCCCTCAGCAAACAGGGCAAGATTCCTGCTCTGAGGAAGTTTAAAATCTAGTTAGGAAGACAAAATAAACGTACATGAAGCAATTAAAACATCTGTAAACAAGTTGGCTACAATAAAGGGGGAAAAAAAACACAGACAATAATAAGTGTTTGTGAGGATGCAGAAAAATTGGAACACTTACACATTGTTGGTGAGATTGTGAAATGGTACAACTGCTATGGCAGTTCCTCAAAAAATTGGAAGTACCTAATGATCCAGCAATTCCATTTCTGAGTATATATCCAAAAGAAGCGAAAACAGGGTCTAGACAAGATATTTGCACACCCCTGTTCATAGCAGCACCATTCACAATAGTCAAGAGGAAGAAGCAACCCAAACATCCATTGGCAGATAAATGATGGTAAACAAACAAAATGTGGTATATCCATATAATGGAATATTAGTCAGTCTTCAAAAGGTAGAAATCCTGTCATATGCTACAACATGGATAAACCTTAAAGTCAGTATGGTGAGATAAGCCAGTCACATAAAAGGCACTACTGTATGATTCTTCTTATATGGAGAAGATATAATAGTCAAGTCCATAGAAATAGAAAGCAGAATGTTGGAACTGGGGGAGGGGAAAAGGGGGGAATGAGGAGTTATCATTTAACAGGTATAGAGCTTCAATTTTGCAAAATGTTAAAGTTCTGGAGATCTGTTGCCTAATAAGTAAATGTACTTAACACAACTGAACTGTACACTTAAAAATGGTTAAGATAATAAATACTACGTTATGTGGGGGGGGGTTGTTTTTTGTTTTTTGAGACAGAGCTTTAAGCTGTCACCCTGGGTAGAATGTCATGGCATCACAGCTCACAGCAACCTCCAACTCCTGGGCTCAAGCGAGTCTCTTGTCTCCGCCTCCCAAGTAGCTGGGACTACAGGCGCCCACCACAACGGTGGGTGGATTGCCCTGAGCTCACAGGTTCAAGGCAGCTACTTGGGAGGCTGAGGTAAGAGAATCACTTCAGGCCAAGAGTTGGAGGTTGCTGTAAGCTATGACACCATGACACTCTACTGAGGGTGACAAAGTGAGACTTCATCTCAAAAAAAAAAAAGAAATTTTTAAAAAAGTTGTGAAGCAGCTGTGCAAGGTGGCTCCACCTGTAATCCTAGCACTCCAAGAGGCCTAGGTGAGAGGATCATTTGAGCCCAGGAGTTGGAGGGTACAGTGAGCTATAATGACACCACAGTACTTTACCTAAGGCAACAGAGTGAGACCGTATCTCAACAACAATGAAAAAAACTTTGTTAAGCACTAACAGTCTGACCACTGGCCATAAATACAGCAGAAGCTTCAGGAACTGAGATACTCGAGTTAGAAATTTCCTGGACCTAAACACATCTTGAAAGATAGGTCAGGTTGGGATTGATAGAGGGCAGGAAAAAAGCAGTTCCAGGCAAGACTCTTGGAAGGAGATAAGAGCTGAGAATAAACATTTTACATGTTCTGAAGAATAAATCTGTACATGTTTAACTGTGTGTGTGGGTGGGTGTGTACTTGTGTACATGAGCAGTGAGAAGCCTGGCCTGATTAGGGAAGGTTTTCACTGCAGAGCAGTGAGAACTAAGTACAAAATAGGGTGAAGTTAGATTATGAAAGGTCTTAAAAGCAAAGTAGAAGTCTGCACTTGAGTTCATAGACAATAGGAAGGCATTATAGGTTCTGTTCTTTCTTTTCTTTTCTTTTTTTTTTTTGGAGTCAGAGTCTTACTTTGTCACCCTGGGTTGAGTGCTCTGGCGTCATAGCTCATAGCCACCTCAAACTCTGAGGCTCAAGCGATCCTCTTGCCTCAGCCTCCAGAGTAGCTGGGAAAATAGGAGCCTGCCACAGCACCCAGCTAGTTTTTTTTTTAGTAGAAATGGAGTCTCGGCTCAGCGCCTGTGGCTCAGTGGGCTAAGGCGCCAGCCATATACACCTGAGCTGGCGGGTTCGAATCCAGCCCGGGCCTGCCAAACAACAATGATGGCTGCAACCAAAAAATGGCCGGGCATTGTGGCGGGTTCCTGAAGTCCCAGCTACTTGGGAGGCAGAGGCAGGAGACTCGCTTGAGACCAGGAGTTGGAGGTTGCTGTGAGCTGTGATGCCACAGCACTCTATCCAGGGTGACAGCTTGAGGCTCTGTCTCAAAAAAAAAAAAAAAAGAAAAGAAAAATGGAGTCTCACTCTTGCTCAGGCTGGTTTTGAACTCCTGAGCCCAATCAATCCACCAGCCTTGGCCTCCCAAAGTGCTAGAATTACAGGTGTGAGCCACCTTACTCAGCCTACTGTAGATTCTTGAGCAAGGACGTGTATAAGTTTTTTAGTAAAGCTGAAAATTCCCGTCCGTCTCAGCAGAAATAGGGGAAGCAAAAAAAAGACAGTCACTTGAATTCTGTCTAGGTTTGGCCTGGAGGAGATGGGAAAATAACAAGCCCTGAGGCTTCGTACAGTAGTGGGAATGAGAAATGAAATGAGAGGCAGCCCCGAGAGGAAGTGAAAAGTGGGGACTTGCACAGTTGTCACTTTTCCTGTTTTAGGGATTTTGGTTTTTTCCAACTTGACAATCACGCGTTTTGCTTTAGAAAAAGTCTTAGAAAGTTCCTTTAAAGGTTTGTGCCATGAAATCAATATTGAGCACCTGTGGCTCAAAGAAGTAAGGCACCAACCCCAAATGCCAGAGGTGGCTGGTTCTAACCCAGCCCCCGCCAAAAACTGCAAAAGAAGAAAAGAAAAGAAAAGAAATCAATATTTGAAGGCCGCTTAGATCAGAGTGGAAAGAACTGAGGGTGGGGAGCCCCACGGCCCAATCCCAGCAGTACCTATCAAGTCCATATGTTGCATCTCTGAGCAAGAGCTGAAGCTTCCTCTCCAGGAAGCTCTTGAGTGCCTGGGTGAGGGCTGTGGTTTCAGAGTCAGAGAGTGGAGCTCTACTCCCAGCTTGGTTGCTGACTCCATCTATGAACCTGGCTGAATCATTTCCCTCCATAGGCCTCTTTTGTGGAATGCAGAAGGGCTTTTTTTCCACCTGCTTTTGCAGAAGACAGAAGTAGCTGAAGGAAAAAGAAATGTACATCAGATATCTTCAAGCAAAGGGGCGAGGCCTGGGCTGAAGCAAAGCATAGGATGTGTGCAGCCCACAGGGGCCAGGTTTGACGTGGACACAGGGGCCAGGTTTGACGTGCCCTGCTCTTGACATCAGAAGTCTGTAAAGAGGATGTCAGCATTGAACAATATAAACAAATGTTGCCCCAGAGAGACTAGGTTCTGGGAATATGAACAAGGATTCCTGACCAAAATTCCAGGTCTCCAAGTTTCCCTCAAGGAGTCATGAGGCTCATGCAGGAGGTGAATCAGCACATAGAGTGTCTGTCTTGGAGACTTAAACCTAAATATGAGCTTTGGCAAGGCAAGGGCCTAGAGGGAGGCCTAACTGAAATAGCTTGGGGGTTTTAGCCGGAGGAATAGAAAAAGTTTCCCTGGGTTCTGATGGGACCAAGAAACAATTTTGCCCAAGGCTCTGGACGCTGTTCTAGTTCTGAGGTCAGTGGCAGGTCAAAGCCATAGTTGGTCCCCGCAGAATCAGCATAGTTGCCTCTGGTCTGGAAGACTACATGGAAAAAGGAGCTCAGAAGATGGTGGGTCTGAAGAAATTGAGCTTGTGTTCCTCCCAGAGTCTGTATTACTTCTTAGTGCAACTCTATAGAAGCAAAAAGCAGAAGTACGGGTAGTTCTTCAGAGCTCGAAGAGAGATCAAAGGGTGTAGGAGAAAGAAGCACACTGGCTGCCCATCGGCAATGGTAGTGGCACTACCACAGGAAAATGCCGATTCTCAGAGCTGTCAGAGGCAGACCCCCAGGCGAGGTGGGGGTAGGGAAAACGCTTGGATTTCTGGAGCGTGGGCTTCAAAAGGGATCTCATGTACTATCTCAGGCCCATTAGGAGAGCTATTGTCCAACATAAATAAATAAAAACAGTTCCAGAAAACAAGAAGTATTGGTTAGGATGTGGGTAAACTGGAACCCTTGTGCATTGCTGATAGGAATGTAAAATGATGCAGCCACCGTGGAAAACATTTTAGTGGTTCCTCAAAAAGTTGAACATAGAATTACCCCATGATTGAGCACTCCTAAGTATATACCCAATAAAGTTAAAAGCAGGGACTCAGATATTTGTGCTCCCATGTTCACACCAGCATTATTCACCCCCTTTTTTTTTTTTTTTTTTTTTTTTATACCGAGCCTCAAGCTGTCACCCTGGAGAGAGTGCCGTGGCATCACAGCTAACAGCCACCTCCAATTCCTGGGCTCAAGCGAGTCTCCTGCCTCCGCCTCCCAAGTAGCTGGGACTATAGACGCTCCCCACAATGCCTGGCCATTTTTTGGTTGCAGCCGTCATTGTTGTTTGGTGGGCCCGGGCTGGATTTGAACCCACCAGCTCAGGTGTATGTGGCTGGTGCCTTAGTCCATTGAGCCACAGGCGCCGAGCCCACACCAGCATTATTCACAACAGCCAAAAGGCAGAAGCAACCTAAGTGTCCATCAACAGATGAATGGATAAACAAAATGGGGCATATGCAAACACGGAATGTTATTCAGTATTAAAAAGGAAGGAAACCAAGCTTAATGGTGGGTGCCTATAGTCCTAGCTATTTGAGAGACTAAGGCAGGGAGAATGCTTAAACACAGAAGTTTGAGGCTGCAGCAGCCTGGGCAACACAGCGAAGACTCCCTCTCTAAAAGAATAAAAATTAAGAAAAACAAAAAAATGTCCCAGCTACTCAGGAGGCTGAGGCAAGAGAATCGCCTAAGCCCAGGAGTTGGAGGTTGCTGTGAGCTGTGTGATACCACGGCACTCTCCAAAAAAAAAAAAAAGATGGAAATTCTAATACCTGCTACAATATGGATGACCCTTGAAAACACTGCATTAAGTGAAATAAGCCAGATGCAAAGGTCACATATTGTATGACTCCATTTCTATGAGATACGCAGCATAGGCAAATTCATAGAGACCAAAGATGAATGGTGGTTACCAGGGGCTAAGAGGAGAGGGGACTGGATGGGAGTTATTATGCTTGGAATGATGAAAACGTTCTGGAAATGTATAGTGGTGATGGTTGCACAACAATGTGAATGTAATGCCACTAAGCTGTCCAGTTAAAAATGATTAAAAAAGCAAATTTTATGTTATTTATTTATTTATTTATTTATTTATTTATTTTTGAGACAGAGTCTCAAGCTGTCGCCCTGGGTAGAGTGCTGTGGTATCACAGCTCACAGCAACCTCCAACTTCTGGGCCCAAGCGATTCTCCTGTCTCCACCTCCCAAGTAACTGGGACTACAGGCGCCTGCCACAACGCCCGGCTATTTTTTGGTTGCAGCCGTCATTGTTTCAGCGGGCCAGGCTGGATTCGAACCCGCCAGCTCAGGTGTATGTGGCTGGCGCCTTTGCTGTGTGAACCACAGATGCTGAGCCTGTTATTTATACAAATTTTAAAAAATTGCCCCCCAAAGAGATAGAATCCCAGATATTCCCAACACAGGAATCTACCAGGCTCTGAGGATGAGATTCAGAGACACAGAACCTGAGAAGCAAGGGCTACAACATTCAGAGGTGTGAGCTGAGATAGAAATGGAGACAAAGTAGCCTGTCCACAAGGGGAAAGGAGCAAGTGTGAGAGTCAGAGTCGACAGTCAGAGAAATTGGCTCAGCGCCTGTAGCTCAGTGAGTAGTGTGCCGGCCACATACACGGAGGCTGGCGGGTTTGAGCCTGGCCCAGGCCTGCTAAACAACAATTAAAACTGCAACAAAAACATAGCTGGTTGTTGTGGCAGGTGCCTGTAGTCCCAGCTACTTCGGAGGCTGAGGCAAGAGAATCACATAAGCCCTAGAGGTGGAGCTATGACACTATAACATCTATAACACTATAACGTTTTCATCCTCAAGCAACAGCTTGAGACTCTGTCTCAAAACAAAAAAAAGTCAGATAAATTAACCGAAATGGAACCCTATTGCGGGTAGGGCTAAGTTTGGAAAAAGAAACAGGGACTGGCAGGTAAATTTTTTTTTTTTTTTTTTTTTTTTTGAGACAGAGTCTTACTATGTCACCTTGGTAGAAAGTTGTGGCATCACAGTTCACAGCAACCTCAAACTCTTGGGCTTAAGCGATTCTCTTGCCTCAGCCTCCCAAGTAGCTGGGACTACAGGTGCCCACCACAACATCCGGCTATTTTTTTGTTGCAATTGTCATTGTTGTTCAGCAGGCCCAGGCCAGGCTTGAACCTGCCAGCCTTGGTGCATGTGGCCAGCGCCATAACCACTATGCTACGGGTGCCGAGCCTGGCAGGTCTTATTTTAATTGAGTCTGGGTCTTTTCTTGGACAGCATGTGGGTTTCTGTGTTTAATCCCCTCAGGGCTTGGGGTGGGATGCTTCTAGGACCTTCATCCACTCCACAGTGGTCAGTCTGCAATTACACTCTGAGGCTTCCTGTCTCTTTTTAGAGCAAGTAGACACCACAGTGAGTCAGTCCTACCAAGGCTTGACTCATTTTTAACCTAGTTTTGGTGATCAAACACAATATCCTGGAATTTGGCACTACATCTCAAAAGGTATGGTGGACACGTGGTTGGGAGAAGATCCAGGCCCCTAGCTGCTTCCTGTAGCCCCATCCTGTTTCTTTGTAAAGGTTTATGTGAACTACATTTAAAATCAAAGAGAAGTCCATTCAAATTTTGACTTGAACTCTCACTAGCTGTGCTACCTTGGGCCAGTTACTAAATCTCCATAAACATGGTATCCTCATATGTAAAATGGGGCTACAAAGCATTATTGTGAGGATTTGGTAGATATTATATGACGAGCTTCTTAGCACTCTGCTTGTCCCAAAGAAATCACCCAGTAATTTAAGGTTGTTGCTATTATACCACTACTATTAGTACTCCTTTGGTTATCTAAGATCATGCCACTAAAAGGGCTACAGGAGACCTATGCACTGGATTTAGAGTCAGGAAAACAGTTCCATGATCTGGGTCCCCCCATTTGCCAGCTGGGTGGCATTGGGCATTTTCTACAGTGAGTCTCAGTTTTCCCATTTGTAAAATGGGGATGACTACACAGAGTTTTAAAAGTCAGATGAAATAACATATGCAAAAGCTTTATAATAGCCAAAAAGGGGTTCGGCGCCTGTGGCTCAAGGGGCTAAGGCGCCAGCCATGTACACCTGAGCTTGCAGGTTCGAATCCAGCCTGGACCTGCCAAACAACACTGATGGCTGCAACCAAAAAAAAAAAAAAAATGGCTGGGCATTGTGGCGGGCGCCTGTGGTCCCAGCTGCTTGGGAGGCGGAGGCAGGAGACTCGCTTGAGCCCAGGAATTGGAGGTTGCTGATGCCACAGCACTCTATCCAGGGTGATGGCTTGAGGCTCTGTCTCAAAAAAAAAAAAAAAGATTTAACAGGTGAGACAAAGCAATGGGGGCAAGAAAAATGAGGAGGAGGAAGGGAAGATAAACGTGAGGCAGGTGGTCAAGGTTGGGGGGTGGTAGCTACATGAAGGAGTGAAACCTGAGTTTCCACTGTTAAAATGTAAGTTAGACGGGCTGAGAATTTGGGGAGGGAGGGAGAACAGGGAAGGACATTCTTACCTGGAGGAGGAATCACACCTGTGAATTCTATCTATGCCTGTGTAAGGCTTCTTTCTCAACTGGGGACGTACATGCAGCAATAATTATTTCATCTACTTTTTGTTGAAATATTTTCTTTGAAATTTCTCTGTCCCTGATCTAGTTGAAAAGGACTAGATAATTTGAAAACAAATTCCATCCACTTACCTTCTTTATTTAGAAATGCCACTTTCTATCCTAAATTGTTTTGCTTTCTAGGCATGTAAGGCCGTATACACACACACATACACACATATATATTTCTTATATGTGGCAATTTATGGACCTGGGCATGTCACTTCAAAAGTGCAAATGTCACAAAAATGCTACTAGTTTCAGGAGGCCCTAATCATCTGGCCTCGCTCTTTCACCATCCTGTGTTCTTCATAAAGAAAAGAATTTTTGTTGGTTGGTGGGTTGACTTTAACCTGTGGAAAGGCATTTTCTCATTTTTTATGCAAATATAATATGGTGACTTTTGAGATTAAAGGTCAGACACAGGCTTTGTTTAAACTTTGACCATTTTCCATCTGGGATTACATCATTTGCTGTGTTTGTCCAAGCACCTTTCCAAATTTGGAAACAGAGGTGTGTGCCATCGGCCTTGTAGAGAATAATGTTACAATAACTTCAGCCAGGATGCCCAAACCTCCTTGAACCCATCTCGTGGAAGGAGTTCTAGGAGTTTGCACTGTCTGCATTCCATAAGCAAATAACCTCCAAACTGCCCATGTGGCCAGGATTAGGATTCTTGTTACTATCCACAGGAGCCACTGAAGGTCAAGGGCAGAGGGAGTGCTCTAACATTATGCGTTCATTCATGAGAGCCTTAGTTCAAGTTAGCTGAAGAAAAGTAATCCAACGTACTGAAAGAAAGAAAAAAACATGTTCTACTAATGCATAGGAGACAAGAATATCATGGAAATGAGGTAATGAAATACTAAGGCCAAAGAGATACTTCCCATGCTTTTGAGTGGTGTCCAGGAAAAAGAGAAACTTCTGGTTAGAAGGATGAAATAATGAGTTATTCCAAAATTTAAACTATGGTAGAATGTCTGGGAGTTGGCCACCAAAGGAATGTAACAAACTGGTCAACACGTGGAGGCGCTCAACATGAGGAACGAAGCCTACCGTAAGGATACAACGTACATGTGGCACATATCCCGTCTATGGGAATTAGGTCAACTTAAGGAAGTGGTCAATAACGGAGGTGGTCAACTATGGACGTTCTACTGTATGTTAGTCATTACACAAATAAAAGGTTAAGTTATTAAAAGGATCATCCCAAAATAACAAAGCAAAGTGGTCAAATTGACCTTCATGAAAACTTCGTCTGCAGACGACTAGTCCTTTTTAGTTTAGGACAGATGGTCAGTAGTAATGAGAATGATTTCCTCTATGTGAAGACGAAGGACTTAGTAGTTCATGGAGTAACGGAAGTACATGATAAAGATTATTCATTTTCTAAAACTGGACAATCTCTATATTAAGTGAAACAGACTCATATGGTAGGAACGAATGAGTTTCCAATGAAGAAGGAGCAACGTGATGTTCACTTAAGGTTTACTTTGAGTCTATGTAAGTCATTATATAAGTCGGCATGACTACATAGTGTTACAAAGTGAGACGTTAGCCTTCAAAACTACTAGTGGAACCTGCAACGGTTCACACAATGGCATGAAAACATTTATAAGAGTCTGGGAAATTCAGATAATTCTCCCAATGGGTGAAATCCCATGAAGACCAAACATCTTGCTTCCTTAGCACGCACTTGGAAACTACCAATTAATTTGCTGGCATCTCAACAAATGCTCGTGATATTTTTATCATTGTTTTTCTCTTAGAAATGTGTGCAGTGAAAACTTCACAAAGCGCTACTTGTCATTATGCTGCTTGCATCTGGCAGGTAAGGTGCAGAGGACTCCAAACCACACTGGTGAGAGAAAATGCAGAGAAATTCTATGGGGCCACCATGGAAATCATTACTGACCTCTTCCTGCTGCTAATTTTCTTGAAATTCAGCCTCATTCTCCCTTCCTTCAACTCACCTTTTGCTGGTCCAGTTCCGGACTCCTTCTCTTTATTTGGTTCTGTGTGGAAAGTATAAGCACATTTTTAAAGGTGTCTTGAAGCATTTTATTGCGTGATGAACAATGGGGTGGAGGGTGATGGGAGGAAATAAATGACAAGAGAACAGGTCATAAATGATACTCATTATGCTGTATGTGAATTATGAACTTGGGGATTATGTTATTTTATTGTAATAAAGACACTCAATACAGATTTTGTTAAGATATGCTTAGTATGCTGGGATCATGCTATTATAGATAAATGCTGGACTAGAATTGAGTATAAAATGTGAGTCACTTTATTTTAATTAAAAAAAAATCTTTTTTGGGACATATTCTCACTTTGTTGCCCTAGTAGAGTGCCATGTTGTCAGAGTTTAGAGCAACCTTGAACTCTTGGGCTCAAGCAATCCTCTTGCCTCAGCCTCTCAAGTAGCTGGGACAGGTGCCCACCACATAGCCTGGCTATTTTTAGAGACAGGGTCTTACTCTTGCTCAGGCTGGAATCGAACTCCTGAGCTCAAGCAATCCATCCACCTCGGCCTCCCAGAATGATAGAATTATAGGCATGAACCACCATGCCTGGGCCAGGTCACTTTATTTTATACCCCAACAAGAGAATGGCTTTTGAAAGAAGTTTGAGCCATGTGGTGACCAAAAGTTTGGACTTCTAGATATTACAGTAAGGTATAAAATATGTAACTGTATGTGTGTAGTTTCAAAGAAAATGTTTTGCTATACACATGAATCTTCTGGATTGAGTTTAGTGGCAAAAAATGCAAAGAAGAGCAGTCACATCAGATTCCAACAGTCGGAGATCATCTAGTTTACCATTCTCTGTGTACAGAATCATAATAGTTTAGACACCTGCAAATTGTGAAGTATCTGACTTGTAGAATATGTAAGACAAGATTATTTCAAGAAAGAATTTTTTTTTTGACTCATGAATAGAGATTCAAACCTTGGTTAACTAAGAAGGACCATTTTAGAAGAGTTTAAGAGGAGACACTTTAGCAGTAGCGAGGTTAATATCATATAAATATGAAATAGGGCCTAAAAAGGGAAACTTTATAGCGGTTTGGTCAGTAACTGCTCTGAAGAACAGAAAGGAAAGATTTGTGCCTGGTAGGTTCTCAATGTACCAAGTGCTGGTCAAAATAAGGACGATATACCAAGGAAAAGGAGAGACACACCAAGGAAAAAGATCTGGCTCTGTGGCTCAGACTGGAGTGCAGTGGTGTGATCATAATTCACTACAGCCTCAAACTCTTGGGTTCAAGTCATCCTCTTGCTTCAGCCTCCCAAAGCTCTGAGACTGCAAGCATGAGCCACTGCACCCTGTCCCCTGCCTGATTCCTTCATTTCAACACATAGCAATACTCTTCCAAATTATTTAGTGTTTTGAGTGAATGAATCTAGTATTCTTGGTAGGACAAAAGAGGCTCCTGAACTGCACTCCTGAAAAATGATTGCCAGGTGGAAGAGTTGTATAATGCCCTTATAAATTTCCATGTGAAAAGATGATCAGAGACAGAGGCCTTATTCAACTCCTGCTGTCACCTAGGCCAGACCAGTCTGTAGTGACTTTCTACTCCCTGGTTTCTTCCTACGCTGTCAATTCAAGTAACCTGCATTACATCACATACTGCATTGGCAGGTTTCTTATAGTGTTGCATAATGTTTTAACGCAGTGGTTGAGTTTAATTTAATTTAATGGCCTTCTAGACTGTATTTCATTTTCTACTTGGCTGCAAACAAACTGTGTACAGGGAAATGTTTTCTTTTTAGAGTTCCCCCTAAGATGGAAAGTACAATATATTTCCATCTTGCTATCAGTAAATATGTGTCTTCCGAAGGTCTAGAGCAGAATTGTACTTGCACTAAATACCCAGGGAATAATTCTTCAATGGATACTAGTTGCTTATCCTCTTCAAGGAGGAAGAATTATTAGAAAGGGCACTTTAGGGTCTTCATGTGATTTTGGTTGCTTCTGTCTTTGGAGC
The DNA here is from genome assembly GCA_963573935.1 of Arctocebus calabarensis. Taxonomy (NCBI): domain Eukaryota; kingdom Metazoa; phylum Chordata; class Mammalia; order Primates; family Lorisidae; genus Arctocebus; species Arctocebus calabarensis. The sequence goes on from CAUYON010036619.1 coordinate 38,351, forward strand.
TTTGAAGGGAGTAGAATCCAGGGGTTATGTTGGGAGTTTAACAGTCCCCCTTGGACTTGCTATTCTTTCAATCCTGTTCTCTTCCTTAGGTCTACAGGCTTCACGTATCACATGTCACTGGAGGCTGTGTCTACCTGCTGAGTATTTCACTGGCTCTCTTTACTCACTTTTTTTTTTTTTTTTTTTGAATTGCCAGTTGGCGAGCAACATGATACTAAGAACCCAAGACTCTGGTCCTGATATTAACCTCAGAGGCCACCAAACCTTTCTGGAAACTCACTGGGCGGTTTCTAGAAGTGCTCAATAGTGACATAGTTCAAGGTGGGAAGGGGCTGTTGATCTTCCAAGGTGGAGTTGAGATCCACTCCCCATTGTCACAAGGACTTTCTCTATATGAAAAAAAGCCCCGCAGATCCTTCACCCCCAGAAGCTCAGTCTTTGCACTGTCAAACATGGGCATAGCAACAACTTTCGCATCACTTGGAAGGGTTTGTAAGAATCCTTCCTGTAACGTAGATGAAGTGCCATCAAAATTAAATTAACATGAGAGGCTTATATAAAAGCAAGGTGTTGTTTTTAACAGGAGCTTATTACAAGATGTCACCACCCAGCTTCTCAGCAGTAGGCGTTAAGTTAGAGCTCACAGCATCAGTGGCAGCCAAATCATGCTGGGGCGGTGGTTCTGTATTTGCAGCCCAGACACGCGAGGCGGGGTTTCTACTCACCTTCCGGGGGCGGGGCGGGGGCCGGGGCTTGGACTTCATTTTCTAGAAAGGGAAGGAGAAATGAAAGCATTAGGGTGACTTCTCACAGAGGAAGCCGTTGTACTTGGCCACCTGAGACACCGGTGCAGGGAAATAATTGTCCTGTGGCATCCAGAGACCCAGGACGCACTGCTGCTTGTACAGGAGATTTCCAGGAGGGGGCAGTGCAGGGGTGAAACGAGAACAGTAAGATGGGTACCCGGGTGTCCTGCCACTTAGTTACCCCCTCAGGCAGCATGTACGGCATTTAATGGTGCTGAGCTTGTTTCGTCCTCTGGGAAAATGGCCACAACATGCTCTTTGTAGACAGGGCTGCCGTGAGGACCGAGTGAGGCACTGGGTGGCGAGCACCGTCGGGGCAGACACGAGGTCCCTTTCCCCAGCGAGCAAGGATACTTCAGCGCCTTCCTGATTGCCCTGCCCTCATGAGGACACTTGTGAATGACAGTGACATCAGAGAGTCCCCTGACTCCGAGACAAGCCGCTGTTCATTGAGAACAGAATTAACCCTTCTCATGGTCCTTCCTGGAAGCGCACGTCCCAGGGGTAGATTTCCACACCTTATCCAACATTTCAAAGCTCTGGTTTTGAGGGTGGACATCTGACTTCATGTGTCCAGTTACTACCAAGCAATCTGATTATGAGGCCTGTTTTCTTAAAAAAAAAAAAAAAAAACTGTCTGTAAAATAATACGCTATCTCAAAGTAGCTAAAAATGTACCTATGACCAAAAAGCCTAGAAATTCCCCCCTGAACCCCGTGGGAGCCCAGAACTGGGAATCAGGGGCATCTGTGTGAACCAGCTGCTGCTTCTCCAGGGCAGGGAGAGGCAGTTAATGGAGGGGATCTCTTTTCAAATAGTTTTCACTTGATTACTAAATAAAATGTAAAGACACAAGAATGTCTGTATTCCAGGCATGTTGTGGAATCCAAGGACTCTTATCTTTGCTGGGGTCTGGGATTTTCACGTTTTTTCCACAAGTGACTCTTTCTTAGCAGGGAGGATGGATTCCTCACAACAAACAGTGTGGCGACACAGCGTCCTCTAGGTGTGGGCTAAGGACCCAAGTTCATTCTAGGCAGGCAGGAATGAACACAGACAAATGACTGGGTCACAGCGATCAGGAAAAGGGTGATGCATTCACGGGCTGGTGGGCACTTGGGTTGCTTCCACGTCTTTGTGATTATGAATTGAGCTGCTATAAACATTCAAGAGCAAATGTCCTTTTGATAAAATGATTTTTTTTTTTCTGGGTAGAGCCCTTGTAATGGCATTGTGGGATTAATAAACTGTGGTCCATGTCTACCGTGGAATACTATTCAGCCATGAAAAAGGACGGAGACTTTGCACCTTTCGTATTTACCTGAATGGATTTGGAGAACATTCCCCTTAGTAAAGTATGGCAAGAATGGAAAATCAAGCATCCCGGGTACTCAATACTAATCTGAAACAGGTAGGTGAACAACTGCAGGCTCCCATCAGAGGAAAACAATTAAATTCAAGAATGGGGGAAAAGAGAGGGGGATGGGGTTTAGTAAACTCTCACCTATCGGGCACATTGCAGGAGTATATGGCACACCTCCTGGATGAGGACTCAAATACAACTTGGACTTGACCTTACAAATGCAAACAACGTAACCTAATTGTGTGTACCCTTGTATTGATGTGCAATTTAAAAAGGGGGAGGGCGGAAAGCAAAAGAAAAGTAGAGAAGTATAATGCAGGCCTGCCAGGATGCACCAAGGTCCTTTTTCATCACTAATTTTTTTGTGCCTGGTATGAATTCCAGTTTTTTTTTCAAAAAATTATTGTCATTTGCGTAGCCATAAATAAGTATATTACTGTTTACTCTTTAATGAGGAAGATAAAAAGATATAATCAAAGGAAAGAAAACATGTCGCTTCACAGACATTGGAAGAGACCTTAAGAGGATATGATGTCCTTTGCAGATACTGACACGGCCTTACACGGCATCGTCAGAAATGCTTTTTTTCTTCGCAGCATCATGGAAAAAATCATTAGCACCATTGTCAATCAGAAGACAAAATCCTTAGTCAAAGCATTTTATTTTCAGAGATCCGAGTGCAGAAATGAAAACCTAGTATTGACCTCTTGACTTTGAATGAGCTATTGCATCACATGGATATCAGAATACTGGGAGTGAGAAGCCAATTTCTTTGACACGCTACCTTTGGGACTGGGCCCATTGTTGTGCAAGGCTTGAGGACCTCTCCCTGGCTCTCTGAAAGTTTCTCTGTCCTCTTGTCTCTGTGCCCCACAGCTGCAGGAGTTATTTATCCCATGCCCGGGTTCATCCTGTTATTCTACCTGAGAGGGTCCCTGTTAGCTGTCTGGTTAGGGCTACACTGCCCAGGTTAGCATCCAACGCTATTGCTGGTGGGCACTCCCAATCTCTCCCTCTCTCTCTCTTTTTTTTTTTTTTTGTAGAGACAGAGTTTTCACTTTATTACCCACCATAGAGTGCTATAGCATCACAGCTCACAGCAACCTCCAACTCCTGGGCTTATGCAATTCCCTTGCTTCAGCCTTCCAAATAGCTGGGACTACAGGTGCCTGCCACAACCCCCAGCTATCTCTCATCTCTTATTACACTCCCCTGGTCCCTCTGTCTTAGAGCTGGTGTCTCTGTTCACCTCTGACCTTTCTGCCACTGAGAAGAGAGGTCTTCTACTCCCTAGCAGACCTCATGCTTTTTCTTTTTTGTGATGGAGTTACACAGACTTCGGTCTGAGTCCTGACTATGCCTATGTACAGTCTTGGGCAATTCGTTAGTCTCTAACATCCTTGGTTTCCTCATCTGTGAAAGAATAATAAAATAAATGACCTCTCAGGGTGCGAATCCTTTGTAAAATGCACAGCACAGTTCCTGGCGTGCGGAAAGCGTTCTATATTTAACTGCAGTAACTGTTACCATTGCCACACTTTGGCAATCTTTATCCCTCATTTCGACATTTTTGTCAAGGCACTCAGAGTTAATTATTCCATTTTGTTCTCCTGTCTTACTCTCTTGGCACTCTGGACCTATGATAATACACTCTTTATTCACTACAATTTAATTATTTTCTAATAGACTTAGTATATTTATGATGTTTCTTTTTCTCCCCAACTACACAAAGACAGCTTTCATTCCTTCCTGGATTCTGGTATCTTATTTTATTGCTGAACACACATTAAATGTATAGTGAATTGATACAAAAGAATTAAGAAGAATTTTGGGGGAACTGTGATGAACTATCAAACTGACCAGGCATTCTTCACATCTGTTTAACAAAGGCCCATTTTGTAAGGGAAGCCATGGTGGCTTAAAATCCAAACAAGGACAAGGGTGAATTCTAATCAACTAAATAAAAAAGAAACATATCGGGCACTGAAACTGTCGATATGTCCTGTAAATTCTCCACTTCCATTGTGTCTGTAGCCCCCATCATCAGTGTCACAGGTCCAAAGTCAAACCAAAATGAGAATTGAAAGGGCTTAATTCAACTTCCACCAAATCCATAGAACATTGGTCATTAATAGCCAACTGTATTGGATAGTCGCAACTACACAGCTGTTGCAGGCTATTCATGCTGAAACCTTCTTAGAATGGTTGTAGGAAGTGGAAATAGGAAAATGTATGCCCACAGGCAGAACCAGAATTTTTTCCTTCTTAAAATCACAGAAACCACTTACTTTGTAGCCAGTGAAGGAATCAATCAGTAGCAACCACTTATTGGCGCCCCCTGCCTGCAGGACTTAGTATACACAAATTCTTATGATCTTTGCGACTTTATGGACTCAGTACTGCAATTATGCTCTTTTCTACAGACATGAGCTGAGGGCCCAGTGATGTTTCACAGGGAGCCAGGCTCTGCCCCACCTGCAGACTCAGTGCCAGGGCTCTGCAACATGAGCCTGAGCTTCCCTTCTTTGAGGCTCACGTTCCCTGACGGTAGCAGAAGTGAGGTTATGGACTTCTCAGAGTAATTACTCCTTTTCCCCCACATAATCGATTGGTCTTATTGTCAAGACCACAAGGGAGTGAGGTGTGCCTCAATTTCCTCAACTGTGAAATTGAAATACAGTAGAACCTCCACAGTTGACCACTGCGCTACATTGACTACCTCCTTAACTGATCTAATTTTCATAGCCTGGCCATGCACCACATGTAGGTATCAGCACAGTAGGTCTAGTTCCTTATGTTGACCACCTCTGTTTGTTACAGTCTGCTGGGTACTGCAATAGCATAGCCTATCTCAAGGGTCATTGGCAGCCACGAATAAGTTAACAGGGGCAGGAAACAAGCTTTATTCTTCGTAGTTATTAACATTATTACCCTCATTTTATTCTGACATGTCTGTGAAAAAGGCACTCATGTCTTTCCACACATGCCCCCTGCTAAGGATTTGTCTTGTTTCCAGATCTATGGACTGCACCATGTTAGACCATGTTTGGAATTGGGGTAGGAGCTAAGAAAACATTTGGGGATTGGACCCCTGAGCAGGTGGGCCCCCCTCATGCCTACTGCAAAATGGGAACAGCCATTGAGTTTGATGAAATGTATGTGCATTATATTTTGTATAAGGTAGATGAGTAGATCGATCAATCAATCAATCAATCATGGTGGGATAGAAAGCATGAGAGAAAATGAACCTCATTTATTTTCAGAGCATTGAAACAAAGGATTCCAGCTGTCCTGACCCTGGAGAGATGGGAACTAAAAGTGGAGAAGACCGAGCAGCACGTGATCTAGATGGTGAGTCTCAGGGCCCCAAGGCATCCTCCATCACCTCGAAGGAACTGCTCGGGTCTCCTCCCACTCTGACTCAGACCTTTGACTCTGAGCGCCTCTGTCTTGCCCAGCTTTGCCCACTTCTTTACAAAACATTTTCATGTTCCTCAAATTCACTGGCTGCCTCTAGAAGAATCATTCATTACCAGCAGCATCCACACCACCTCACTGAACAGGGACCATTAGTAGAAGCATTCATGTAACTGGAAGTCATGGAGTTCCCATTATGAATTAAACAAGGGCCTTTATGAAATAAGTGCGGTAAGAACCCTATGTTTAAGAAAACTACAGGTAAATGAACTTCCCTTTAGTATCAATTTAGCCACTGAGCCAGGTCACTCAGCTCTCTTAAAACATTCAAGATCCAAAAAAAAAAAAAAAATTCAAGATCCACTACTTGCATGGATGTTCTAGAGCTTCTCAAACTGCTCTGTGCATATGGATTACTTAGGGATCTAAGAAAACTACAAATTCTGACTATGGGGGCTGCAGCAGCAGGGTTCTAGAGTCTGCATTTCTAAAAGGCTCCCAGGTGATGCTGACACTGTTGATCTGTGACAAGGTTCCATCTACTATCCAAATATCACCGATTCTCCCCACTCCCTTTTTCAAATGTGGATGGGAACACTACTGGGTTTACAGTAGACGGGCTCTTTCCTTCACCCTTTAATCACAAGCTTCTTGAGGACAAGGCCTTTCTCCTCCTCCTTGTCAAATTCCATGCAGCAGGTGCTCCATAAATATAGTTGACTGGCAGACTACTCCTACCACACAAAAGCCCCTTTTCCTTGCTGCCAAGAAATCCAGAACGATCCCCTGGCACTCCAGAACTGTCCCCTGGCACCCCACAGGCAGCTTTCTTCATCGGCCTTACCCACAGGGAACACTATGTCTTCCACTGTTTCCTCCTGCTGGCTGAGGGCTCCAGAGGCATTCGCCCAAACCCCATCATTTAGATTTCTTCTTACTGTCAACACATATCTTGCATTTCTTAACAAGGGCAAGAGAGCAATTAGGGCTAGAGTTTTGACTCTCAAGAATATTATACCCCTCGCCTTTCTAAGGAATCCCCTCCTTTTAAAATCTGGGCTGGAAAACCAATAAAGCAACCTGCGTCAAGGAACCTGTCCCACCAGTTTCTCAGCAAACAACCTTCAGGGGACCACGCCAAGTATTGTCAACCACGTTAGATGACTACCTTAGTAGTCAGGAGGACCTGCCCTTGGCAAACTCTCTAAATCTAAACAAGCAAACGGTTATTTATTGAGATGAAGTCCTGCTATATTTCTGACTATTTAAATACTGAAGGGAAAACTTTTCTGCCAGGTGGAAACAGTTGGGATTTTATCCTCTCTTCATTCCCCTACCCCTAACATCTCGCTTAGAAAACATGCCAAACAGGATAGACAAAAGAAGCGTCTGTTTTAAAACTTTTTTTCAATTTTTTTTTTTTGTTTGTTTTTAGAGATGGAGGTCTCATTCTTACTCAGGCTAGTCTTGAACTCCTGAGCTCAAGTACTCCACCCGCCTTAGCCTCCCAGAGTGCAAGGAGTACAGGCTTAGGCCACTGCACCTGGCCCTGTTTTAAAACTTTTATGAATAAAAAGGAAAAATCAGGATACTGTTTTGGGGGAAAAAAAGACTCAAGGAAATAGTTTCATAGACAAAAATCAGGGGTGTCCAACTTTTTTTTCTGTGCTTCACATCAGAAGAAGGGTTGTCTTAGGTCACACACTAAATACACAAATATAAATACAGTCTGATTAGCCAAAAAAAAAAAAAGGTCAGTGCATAATTATCATGATATCTGACACCACAAATAAGCAAAAAAGTCTTCACAAAATCAGCAAGTGGCCCACGGGCCATAGGTTGGACATCCCTGGCACTAGATGCAAACCAGCAACTTAAAGCTGGGCCTTTCCTTCTTAGGCAAGGGTGGTGTCTGTTCTTTGATCCTTTCTGATTCACAGATATAGACTTTCTTTCCCTCTGTAGCTCTGAAATGCTTCCAAAGGGCTTGGTCTATTTATGGTGGATTTTTCCTATGATCACCTACTGTAAAAAGCACAGGTATGCCACCAATGGCATGCCTGCACAGCCTGTGCCAGGGCATTCTAATTGACGGGCACTGGTGGCAGCTATTAAATACACAGCTCCATATGTGGCCTTTGTGCTGCTGCCGAGAGAGCCTAGGAAACCAATAGCTCCATAAATGGTGCTCTCTCCAGAGGAGTCCATTGCTATTTTCAACAATCAGGAGTTCCATTGTCAGTAACTTAAAAGGGGGAAAAAATTATATCTTAAAACTTATTAAAATTCCTACCTCTTCTTACATGCCACATCAGTTCATGTCTTCCCATGGTCTCACTATCTCAAACATTACATTATTTGACTTACTTAAAAATATTTTATGGGCTCTCTTATGCAATTTAGTTTAGCTTTTTGATAACATAGAGATCATAGTTATATTACATGAATACATTAAATAAGCAAAGAAAAGACAGGGAGAACACATAATAACTTGTTATTGGGTGTTTGGATTCTTGGTCTTTTTTTGTGGCTTTCTTTCTGTCACTTTTTGGGGAAAAGTTTTTGAAAAATAAATGTTGAAAACCATCCTTTGGTAATTTGAGGTGTAGGAGAAAATTGTATACTATTCCTAATTATAATTTCTTTTTCTCAAAGTAAAATTCTAGATTTGAAATAAAATGTGAATGCTTTATGCATTGTAAATATCATGATGAATAAGACTCTTTCTGGTCAATTCCTGTGGTGTCACTTTGGTAGTATAGAAAATTGTCTTTCTTTTTAGGTTAAACATGAAATAAATACCTTCAGGCATTTCCCCTATTGATGGTGGCAGCTGGCACTTTATCATACTCTTGCCTGGATCTTATATAACAATAGCCAAAGAGAAACTGCCTCAACATAAAATATTATTTGCATGGATACATTCATGATGCACAGAGAAATTCTGATTATACTAATTATAAATGTACCAAAATCAGAAATACAAATGATAGTGCATTTTTATGTATAAGTGATAGAGAATTTGGATACAAATCAATGTTTCATTTAATATTTTCACAGTTATTTGCTTATTTTGTCCCTCATTCTATTCATTATAGAGTGGGTCTGGATAAATTATACCTTGGGATTTAAGGGAATTACAGATGTTTTAGAGACAATTCTAAATTGGTTTCTAATAGTGGTCCTCAAAGTACGATCTGAGTCCCCCAAGAGTTTCCAAGCCCATTTTAGGGATTCCAGGAGGTCAAAATGGTTTTCATACTTAGAACACTAAGATATTATTTGCCTTTTTCATTCACATTCACTCACAAATATACAGTGGAATTTTCCAGATGATATATAATGTATAATGATATCAATATTCTGACAGCTAATAGAAAGTTTGCTTGTGTATTCTTGTGTTTTAAGCATTCATCAATTTTAATTTCTAATATAGTAAATATTATAATACATACACACTATTTTAATTTCTAATATAGCAAACTCACATAATACAATATTTACTATATTGGAAATTAAAGTTAGTATCTGTAATACAATATTTACTCATAAACAAACCACTCTTCTGTTCAATAATTATTAAATGCAGATGGACCTGAGTCCAAAAAAGTTGGAGAACCACTGGTTTAGTATTTATTGCAAATCTTCTTTAGAAAACAATTTTGTATGTGCTTTTGCTTTTTTAAGAAAAAAAAACCTAACTCATCATATACAACATTGTTTGAGAAATATTTGTAGCCTTGATTGATAAAATGAATGAATTATCAACATAAAGACAGAAATTGATTTTGAAGACAATGACTTATTTTCCTAAGCACATCATAGCAATAGAGACAAAAAGACGTCATTGTCTAGTAGCACTTCCCTGTGGCAGAGCAAGATCAGCTACCTAGCAAACTCACCTATCCAGGTAATGGCTTCTGACCTGTAAATTAAAAGGTCCTCTGAACAGCAAAATGCATAGGGTTGAAACTCCTCAAGCTCTATGCACTAAGAGTTCCTGTGGTTTACTCCTGAGAGAAGCCCCTCAAGGTCCTCAATACAGCCAGTGTTTTGAGTTGGGGAAGGTTAGAGCAGGTTGGTAAGGAGCCTAAGGAAGAACATTTAAGGAGGGTTCCCTCTTAGGTGCTCACCCTGTATTTCCATGATCCTTTTTAAGTGTCGTGCCTTAGGCACCCCACTCTTCCTGAAGTGGTGCTCCATACTATTCGGCCAGATTGATTGCCAGGAGTTGAGGCCACAACAAAATACAAAGGGGGATTGAGGAGAACAGCTTCACCTGCCAACTGACCAGAATCCTAAAGAAAACAGCAAGCTTCTAGCAAGGAATGAAGCAGGAAAGCTATAATAAACTGGGCACGAATTCAAAACACAAATCAGTGTGAACCCATTTAACACAAAAGCAAAGAACTTGCAGTCTTGGGATATCAGGCACTACAAATTACTGTAATCTATAATTTAAGATGAAGTTAAATTATATCCACTATATTTTTTAAAGCAAGGAATAATATATTCCAGATAGAGACCTTTCTATCCAAATTGGTTGAAATAATAAGATTGTGAAGTTATGAACACAGTTAACCCTTAGCTCTGCAGAGAATACAGCTATTCAGAATGATTCCATGAGGCTCGGCGCCTGTGGCTCAGTGGGCTAAGGCACCAGCCACGTACAACTGAATTGGTGGGTTCGAATCCAGCCCAGGCCCACCAAACAACAAGGACGGCTGCAACCAAAAAATGACTGGGCATTGTGGCAGGTGCCTGTAGTCCCAGCTACTTGGGAGGCAGAGGCAAGAGACTCGCTTGAGCCCAGGAATTGGAGGTTGCTGTGAGCTGTGATGCCACAGC